>LPNX010839248.1:356801-397780 GCA_001517045.1 Pseudotsuga menziesii
GTTATCAGACCTAGGAATATGCCTGTAAGTGACGGATTCAAATGACATTTATAACAGACACACTCTTCAAAAAAGATGAAGAAGTGTAGGGTTCCTGATGGTATAAACGTGGTTTAAATGACAAACCACTAGCAAGGAGTCCATGAATACTACAAAGTCAAGAATGTCCTGAGATGCAGCCTCAGTCAACAAACCTATCAATTCTTGAAACTCGACGATGTTGTTGGTAGCTGAACCAATAAAAATCGCTACTAAACTGACTAAGTCATGTGCTAGGGAATACAAAACCCAAGAAACTAAAGCGAGGTTCAAGGTATGACGGAAAGCACCATCAATGAAACCGTAAAAAGCCATCTGGTCTGCATAACCAAAACCTTGTATAAACAGTATTGACAACAAAACTCAAAACCATATTGAAATGCCAAAAACACACCAAAAATTCAAGCAATATACATATTATATACAAGGTACCATATAGAAATGATTTCAACCATAGTACCTTTTTAGGTACAACCCATTGCGAGGTTGCTCGAAAAGAATCCCATTGTATTCTATGAGCTCGTAGGCCCCTTTCTCTAAAAATTTACTGATGATAAAGGGATCATACCACATGGATTCAAGCTTCCCTTTCCCTATCTTGTCATGTATCTGATCATAATTCAGAACTAGTTCACCTTCGTTAAATACACGAGGTTGAAAAGACTTATCATACTGAGCCTTAACACATTTTTTATGTGCCACGTTAGCCAAGGAAGCATCTCTTCTATCTTCATCAAGGGTTTCCAAGTACAAAAATCATTCTTCCTTGCTGGAAGTGTTGGGATAAGCTCTGTTGAAAGTTTAAGCGACGGGATTTGACATTCGATAGGAAGGAAAACTTTTGGGCGACTCTTTTGATAGCATCATGACGGAACAGTCAGATAGATCCCCAAACTCGCACGTGGTCAGTCCAAAACCATCCGTGTCCTCCAACCCGTCTATGTTCTCCAATTTGGGAGCTGTAAGGATGGCCAGTAGATCTTTGCCACTGATCTTCCAATAAATTCTGCCTCTTAAAAGACTTGGAAAAAAAACGGCTAAATTTCTGAAACAAGTGAGACCTAAATCAGGAAAACTAACTGAACTTGACATGGTATCACTTACATCAAATTGTCCCAAAACAATACCAAAAAACCATCCCAACCAACAAAGGAATGTGACAACGAACATTCCTCACCACTCCTGAAATAAAGGCATTTCAATAAAATGTAAGAGACAAATAGTTATTCAAACAAAATAAACTACGATTACACTGTTATCACTTCTCTCTAAGTGATATGGTATTGTGTATCCAAATTTCTAATGACGTGTGTGCTTAGCCTCTCATTCAAGAAAGTGGCTAATCTTTGGCATGCATTCCTTCTGCTCCAAGGACCGAGAAAGAAGAGAGAATCGACAACTCCTCCTTTTACTTTTGTTTTAATTATTCCATATATTTTGTGATCAAGATGCCACTTCATCTGCTATGTTGACCGACGACTACTTGTGCACTCGCTGGCCCAAGAGGACAATCAAACTTAAGGGGGTGATCTCAAAACTTGTGGGTCCTATATGGGCTCACCTGCAAATTCTGTTGACCTTCCCTGGTTAGAATGTCTAAATTATTTCATACATCAAGGTTATCTTTAAGGGTGTCATCATCAAGTTAGGTTACAACCATCAAAGATAATAATTTATTTATTTTTTATTTTATAAATTCAGTTTTACTACCGCGATAGAACAATTTATATATATAATATTAACATTAATATGTTTGAAATTAGTTCAGAAGTATATTTGACATATTAATCATGTATAGTTGTATGGTTAACATATTTAAGCTAATAATTAAATAGTTGTATCTAATAATTGAATAATTGAAGCTGAAGTTTGTTTTTTCCAACTATCAGAAATTATATTTATCAGATGTTAACTAAGCTATTTTTTATTTTTATTTTAAATTTAATTATGGTTTAAACTAACCTCCTTTAAAAAGAATCTAAAACCTAATTATATCTATATGGAAGACCTAAACATGTAATACGAATTGTATATTAGCCCAACTAGGAGATGCAATAGTATATTAAGAGTTTGGAGGAGTTTATTAGGAGTTCAAACTATTTTATTAGGACGATTAGAGCTGAATTGAAGCTAATAGTTGTAGAATCATTGGACTTAAGGTAATACTTGTATCTAAGAGCTAAGCTAATATTATCCAATATAACTGTGATTAGATTTGAAGTTAAGCTAATAGTTGTATATAATAATCAATGGAGTTAAGTTCATAGTTGTATCTAATAATTGAATAGTTGAAGATTTATTTTAATTTTTACAACTATCACTAAATATACTTATCACATGTTAACTAAGATATTTTTTATTTTTTTGAAATTATTAATTATTAATTTTGGACGATGTCCATAGAATCAATCTAGGCAGTACACTTGTCTCATTCTTGTTTAATCTCGGACGCCACCCATATAATCAATCTGGATAGTACACTTGTCTCATTTTCGTCGATAAATGAAAAAACATAGATGATAGTCTAGCCCAAATTCTAAGATATATACACCTATAGGGGCAATTAAACTCTAAGATATATACGCCTAGAGGGGTAATTAAACTCTAAATTAATGCAAAAATAAAATCATTAACCTATATAAATCTTAACATGCAACTTATATATTTAAAAAATAGATTTAACTATCTAATATTTACAAGAATAAATTCATCTTTAAAAAACAATAAAATTATGAATAAAATGTATAACCTATAAATATTAAAATAAAGCATAAATATGTAATAAACATATAATAAACAAAAGTAATAAAAATATAAATAAATATATATTCATATAATCAATAACATATAAGCATTTGAAATCATCCATGGATAAAATATTCATTCAAACACACATTATTGGACAAGAAAAGATAATTCTATTAATATAAAATCAGATATTACAATGAATACAACCTTTGTTGGCACGTCTGCGAATCGGAGAAACTGAGTCCCCCACTTGGGTCTCCACCACTTCAATCCTCCATCTCTCGATAGCAAGCTCACAAGCAAAAAGCAATCTTGGGAAGAGCACAAAAGTGCTCCAAGGGACAAAGGGGATGCAGACTCAAGCACAAGTTTCGGCAACAATGGACTATAGTTCTCTTGCTCTCAATTCCTCATGCCTTCAATGTATCCAAAGGGTTCCTTATATAGCTCTTCAATGAGGTAATGAAAGGTCGAATCCGAGCAATCTCAAGCCGTATGGAAGGCCAGGAGACAAGTGAGTTGGATCCACATCAAGGAAAACTCCAAAAGAATTTGGCCTTTTGCACACATCTTGATGTACACGGTTTTAGGAGTCAAACCCACGTATATACGCGATAAAGGGTTTAAAAGTCACGTATGGCAATTTTTACATGTTTTTAGGGATGATCTAGGAAACATCAAAGGAACAAAAATGGTCCATGGGGTCTAAGGAGTCTGCATAGGGATAGGGAAGGACATAAAAGTGTGATTCACCATGTGTGGTAAAATCAACTATAATAAAGTTATTAAATTTTATCGAGGGTCCCAAGGAGGAAAGTTAGAATTAGGAACCTCATCAAATGTCATGTCACTAAAAGTCATGACTCAACTTGGTTTGAAGATCACATGACCATATAAAAGCATATGTGCCATGGAATCAAGAGAGGTAAAGGTTTGTGGTCTAATTCAAGATTTGTCAATTAATTTCGAAGCTCATCTGAATATCTCTTGTACCATGGATGTGGTTGTGATTGATGTCCCAAATACATAGGCCATGTTATTATGTACAAAGTGGGTTGCTTCTTTGGAAGGGATCCTTCAAATGCACTTATCTAATGCCGCTATCCCAACAGGGGGAAATGCCTCTATAACCCTTCATCATGATATGGAGAGAATATATCATGTCGAAGATCCCCAAGGCTCAAGTAATGAACACATCTATGAAGTTGAGGATCTAGGGTGATAAATAATTTTACCTAACCCTTCATCACCAGACATAGAAAGATCTAGGAATAAAATGGATTGTGAAGTTGTAGATCTATTTACATGTATGCTTAGTTTAGATCTACATTGTACTTTCAATTTTAAATTCTTCAAGTAGATCTAATTGGAAAAAAATTCGTTTTAGTAGGAGATTCATAGTTATATTTTCAATACGTAAAGAGAGACTATTTTGAAAATAAGATCTTTATTTATTGATATAGGAAAATTAAGTTCCCATTGTTCACGATTTGGACACCGAACAAAAAAGGTCCTAAAAATTAACTTATTTTGATTTTTATTGAAGCCTTTACTAACCATTTATTTTCTTTTTAACTTAGAATATTGTTTGCTAGGTTGATATTTGACCTACAGAGTTTCCAAAAATCACTTGGGAAAGTTTCTAAGGAAACTCACTTGCTTATTTTTACTAATTCATGATAGGTAGAGAGAGACTCTACCCATTTTTCACGAATCTGAGGCATCCAGGACACCCTGGGTGCCTAATCTTCCTCCTCTTCACTTATATATATATATATATATATATATATATATCACTTGTAAGCTTGGTTGGACTCTTGGTCTATAAAGGACCAGACAAAAAAATTATATTTCAAGTTGTAACTTAGAGGAGCTAGTGGAATAACTCACCTTCCCTCTCATCCCCCCTACCTTGAGGGATTCCATCTCTTTTTCAAATTTTCCTAATTTATCTAAGTTAAAGATAAAACTGACTAAATCAACCAAGATACGGTCCAAAATATTTCCTTTCAACTTCAGTTAGAGTAAAAGTAACATTTTTAGATTATTTTTTATTTTCACAGTAATTAGACAACAATTCCTCTCAAGTTTCTCCTTCCTTGCAAAAAGTAATGAATCCTCACCATGAAAGTCTATATTTATCTATGCACTGCAAGTTCAACTTGATCTTGGTAGATCATGATAGAATATGATAGTGTGAAGTATTTTAATTATTAAAGTTTTTGTTTTGTTGACGAGTAACAAGTCATATATTAATCATAGTAATTAACTCATATTTTCCTTTCTTTATCAATCCTACAATCAAAGAATTTGTGAGTGGTTAGATCACATATCTTCTATTTCACTTAACTCGCCTAATTCCAATCAAAATCAATCCTAACACCTCTTTAAACTAGCTCTACAATTAATTAAAGTCAACCTCCCTAACAAACGAAACTTTGATGTCTAACATTTATAGATTTGTTACTCGTGGGAAAATTCTATAGTGAAAGGGGACCAACAAGGTAGTGACCATGGGGACCCATTAGGCTACATATTTGATTGGTGTCAACATTGGACATACCCCACAACTTTGATCTAGTCCCTTTGTCATGTGAAACCACAGTTGACTATTTGAATTTGTTTCCATGTACCTCGAGTATAGTGGAAACCCAATTCCCTTAACAAATTTAACTTGTAAAAAACATTCAATCCTTACACCAATCAGGTTCACAATTTGACGCATCTCCATTTAACAAGCATAGTTGATCCTCACCTCGACGGGTTCATAATTCGTCTTTGCTTCTACTTTCTAGAATGAATAATATTTATTTTATGCTAATAAAGTAATCTTTTAGAGTAGCTTGTAGTATTGGTGCTTTCATTGTTTTATCCTTTTGAAGGAAATGGTATTCATGTTATGCATATTAAATCTTTGAAATTTCTTGCTAAGTTTTTTTTAATATTTTCTTCTCTAGTTAACTTATATTAACTCCTAAGTTACATTTTTTAAGGTGACCATCCTTAGTTTGTTTCATAGGGCCTATCTACCTTGGATTTTGTTTAGGAGATGGCCTAAATAGAAGGAGTCGAGTGTTATGGTGATAGTTGGAACTCAACTCGTTGACTTTCCTCCAAGTCTCTCCTAGTGGGTTGAGAATTTTCTCGGGTTCACATGCAAATCTAGGTGGCAACAAAGAATATGCTATAATTAGTTAGGGTTGGTTGCCTTTCTTTGGGAATATTTTAATTTAATATATTTAAATATATTTTTTCTTTAGGGGTCCCATGCATGATATTTTTATCCTTACATTAATAAGTTAGATATTTTCTTGGGTTTAGGTTTCCCCCTAATAGAACTACATCTCACATCTATATTTCTTATTATTGAATTTGTTGATGTATTTGCAACTTCAGAAGATATTATGATGTATATTATTATTGTATGTTGTTGTACCCCCATTGGGATGTGTGTTAACCCTTTACGGGATGTATAAATTGTGTCTATACATTGAGGTACAACCTCCGTTGTAAGTTCGGGAAATAGTCCCCAGTGCAACATCATGTAATATGTAATTGTGGTCTCTCTAGGAGAAGTGGGCCCCATGTGAGATGACATGTAGGCTCGAGTCTTATAATTGGACAGTGACTTGAAAGGGTATAAATAGGGAGGTGATCTCCCTCATTTATACACACCATACACACTCTCTAAGGCACAATAGAGAGAGAGAGAGAGACTTAGAGGAGGGGATAAATATAGTTGCTGAACATTTCTTATTATTGCTTTTGATCATCTTACTATTCTGAAGAAGTTTGTGGGGTTTTCTCCTTTATGGTTTTCCCGATGAAAATATTTGTCTTGTGCATATTTTACATTTTATGCATTTTGATGTACTTGTCATTCTTTCTGATAAAGATCCTAGATAATCTAATCAGACCTTAAGAAAATCTAACATGGTATCAGAGCCTCTTTAAAAGAAGGCTCTGTGCAGCTACGGAAGCTAGGGTTTCTTAGTTGAAGGTGTTCTCTCCATAGATCATAAAGCAAGAATGGATAGGCTAACTCACCTCACTAGGGCACCTTTATTGGTGGTATCAGTTTCTGAATCAAATAAGTTTCACTGTACAACCGAAATAGAACTGCAATGGCAGGTAATGGAAATTAGGGTTTCATGCTTGAAAACCCTAGAATATTGAATTTAGTCATTCTATAACTTTAACTATACCGCGATATTGGAGAAGGATCAAAAGACATAAATTTTACAGGATGAAGAGAAATTTGTTCTGTACACTGTGTAAAATTTTCAGCCTCAGATTCGCTATACTTTAGGAGATATGGTTCCTCCAAATTAGGGTTCCATCCTCCTCCAGAATACAGTCATAAACATGTGACTTTATAAAAATAAGATTAAAGATTAAAGATTAAAAATTCTCTATGATCGTAATAACACAACTTTGATGACACCTCCTCATGATCCCTTTAGTGAAGGAAATGATTTAGACATTTCTAACAATGTCATGTTAACATGATTTACACATGACCCCATGGGACCTACAAGTCCAATCACCCTTTACCCCTTGAGAATGAATGGCCATCGGCCATCGCTTAAATTTATGTACAATTATATAGTTGAGATATCTCAAAACAAGCAATAATTAAAGAAAAGCATAATTAGAGCAAATGAAGAAACGCATTATTAAAGTTAAAAAAAATAAACACACCGTTAGTCACCGGTCAACAGAGCAGATGAAGAAACGCATAATTAAAGTCAAAAAAAAGAAAAAGCTGTCGATTCTCTCTTAGTCGCCGGTCAGCAGAGTAGATGAAGAAACACATAATTAAAGTAAAAAAAGAAAAAGCTGTCGATTTTTTCTTTCTGTGTCTTGGAGCAGAAGGAAGGCATGCCAAAAAAGAAAAAGCTATCGATTCTCTCTTAGGTGCTGGTCAGCAGAGCAGATAAAGAAATGCATAATGAAAGTAAAAAAAGAAAAAAGCTATTGATTCTCTCTTTCTTGCATATTCGCAATTGGAATATTGACCACTTTATTGAATGTTAGGTTAAGGAGAAAGTGGTCCTTGGAGCAGAAGGAATGCATGCCAAAGATTAGCCACTTTCTTGAATGAGAGGCTAAGCACACACATTATTTCTTTATGTATGGATGGCATTGATTTATTAAGCTGTTCAAAGGAGGAGCTATTTCCGCCATGGTTGCTGCAGCTGCAGCAGTAGTAGCAGTGGCAGCTGCAGTAGGAGTAGTAGCAACGGCTGCTATAGTAGCGGTTGCTGCAGTAGCAGTTGCCGGGGCTGCAGCAGTTGTAGCAGCGGCCACTATGGTTGCCACCGCTCCAACTGTCTCAGTTACCATGGGAGCCTTTATATAGAAAAAATAAAATAAAGAAGATTCGTATAATTTGTACGATCATAGTCTTAGAAATAGTATGTATTGTATTAGGTAGTGTAATAGCAAAGACAATGGGTATGAAAGGTTTTGGGAGATGGGTGTATAGTGTTTTACATAGTTTTGTTTGGTTGAAATGGGGAATTGGTAGTTATCTACTTAGTCATTATTCTCCTTGGTTTTCAAGGATAGGAATGTATTTATACTCTTTTGCATTCTTGCTCAATGCTACTTTGGCTGGAATTCGAGCTAAATGGAATTTTTAAAATAAAAAACAATTAAACATTTTAATATGGAACCATAATGATGGTGTAAAAATCAATGTAAATTTTGTTGTATATATGCTTGTATTTATTTTTTATTTTTAAACAAGGCATATCACTCAACTTGTAACCAGTGAACATGGATAGGTAATTGGTGATTTTTTAAGGCACCATACTTCAAATAAAATTCAAAACATCAATTAAAAAAACAAAAAGTTTTGTAAACATAAACCAATACAAAAATATTATAATTAAATGGTTCTAGCTAACCATTTAACTAAGTTTTAAATGAGCATAGTTAAATGGTTCTAATTAACCATTTAAATAGGCATAGTAAAATTGTTCTAGTTAACCATTTAACTAAGCTCATTTAAATCTTAATCAAGATGCATTTAAGCATAATAATATAGAATACCATGAAATGAATCAAAACTTTACACTTGTTACACTTGGGTTAATCTTGTTAATGGGCTCAATGAAGCCCAAAATGAAAGATATAAACGCATCTGTGTAAATACATATTTATATTTTAACTAGCATAGCCACTCAACTTGTGGCCCATGAATTCCAATAAGGGCCTAAATTTTTTAGGCCACTAGACTTAAAAATAAATTTAAAACATCAATTGAAAAAACAAAATATTGTGTGAGCACAAAACAATCGAGATATATTATAATTAAATGGTTATATAGTTAACAATTTAACTAAGCTCATTTAAATCTTAATCAATATGCGCATAGCAATATAGACAACCATGACATGAATCCAAGTTGTACACTAGCAACATAAATATTTTATTGAATTTATCAATGTGGAATTAATTTAAAACTTTAGATGACATCAATATAAAGTGTTCTACAATCTTACAATCTACTATATATGACATCACATTCCAAAAAATAAAAAAACATAATTAAATAAAATCAGGTTATAACTTATCAAAATTAAAATTAATTTAAAGAATTCACATGGGTGGGCTCCTAAACTCAAAAATGAAAATGATCATACATAGATCATGATCTATTAAAAAAAATGTACACCTCAAGAAAATGAAATTGGATTGTCTCAATACTTAATAAATTTGGGTTTAAGATGTGTTTATACTAATATAAAATACACTTCACTTTTCAAAGACTAATTAATTCTTAATCATTTATAATTATTATTATTCTAATTATCAAATCCTTTTAAATCCTTTAGAATTTAAAAATACAAAAATCTAATAAATTAACTTGAGTTATTTACTTTTTAAATTACACTCACATGTTTAAGTAAACATCATCATTTTTTATTTTCATTAAATATTTTCAACAATTTAAAAACAATAACATTGTATTTATTAACCAGCCTAGATCCAAATCCTAACCTTTATCAAATGACAAGAGAGATCAACCTCTTCTTAGGTATTGCACTCAATGAGCTATCAACTTTGGCGTGTCCTATATATAGCCATTGATTTGATTCAAACGAAAAGCCACATCTTTTTATTTAAGGTCCACATATAATATTTTTATTATTAATATTTAATATTATTTATAGTCGACATATAATATTTATAGCCGACACATAATACATCCTCATAGAGGAAATTTGAATTTGTTACATAGGGAAAGCTTAGAAGTTACTAAATCTCCATCTATGAGTAGTTTTTAGGAGAAAAGCAATGCAAGGTGTTGGGCCTGGGGAACGTGCATAGGAAATTAGCGCAAGAGTCAGTACGCAATGCAAGCTCAAGAAAGGAAACCTACGCAAACAAAGGAAAACTGCGCAGACGAGGAAAGATGCGCAGAAGAAAGAGTAAGCGCAAGAGATGTCACCTATGCAAAAAAAGGGAACAACGTGGAAGGATGATGCCAGCAGGGTAAAGTTGTAGCACAAGTGCAGAATAACGACCAAAAGCGACAGGGTAGTCATGGGTGCTGAAGTTGGCTTAAGTCGGCGGACACCACACAAGTGGAAGCACGCTGTAAGTAAGGTCATTAGTGTCTCGATCACCATAGCTGTAAGGGGCGGCTGATGGTGACAGTTAACAGACTTCCTTTATGCAATTGGCCCTACATGGTCATGTAAAATAGTATAAATAGGAGGGATTCAATAGTTAGAGGGTTTCTTTTGTTGATTGTAATTAAGGTTTAGGTTGGATTTTTGATAGCTGCTTATAGAGGGTTGCAGAGTTTAGATCTTGGGGAGAGCCGAGCAAGCGGAGGGATCTGAGTAGTAGAATAGCTGGGAGACTACAGGATGTAGTTGGAGTTAGTGCAGTAAGAGAGCTCTGCTAGAGTGGTGCAAATGCTAGAGAGGTCGATCCAGGATATGCACAGATCTATAGATGGTAGTAGTAGATTAGGAGAAATAAGATAGAGAGCACGAGAACCATAAGTCTGAGTCATAAAGACATATCATATGATCAATCTGCATCCCACAGACTGCAAGGTGCTATATCATTTCTCATTTCAGATGAGGAGCACCTTGGTGGTTTTTCCCAGATGGGTTTCCACGTTATCTCTTGTGTTTGAATGGGTGATTGGTGTTATGAATGTTTATGTTTATGTTTGTTTATGCTTATAATGCAAGTTCAGCTATGATTGAACGAATTTTTCTCTGTCAATAAGAGGTCGAATGCATGATTAGGTTACCGCATATTGCTTTGAATGTTGGTCTATGAGTATGGCGCAAGCGTTGTTGCACGCCTGTATGTTGCGCCTGTCTCATAGCTGCTTTCACATTCTGTCATGTTTAAATTACTAAGGCTAAATCTATGTAGCATCGTTAGTAGTTAGTAGAATATCTGCGTGGTGGGCGCTATAGTTTGGTGGGAATGATGCCATATTTGTGACTTGGTCGAGCTCCTTGGCTGCACGCCAAAGGACTATAATCCCTCGACAATCACAGAACCTGGGTCACACGAGTTAGGAAAAGTGGCCAACAAATGGTTCCATTGCCAGGACCTATTGATCAAATTGAGGGAAATGTTGTGGAACCTGACTAAGAGTGAAATAGAGGAGTGGCTAGAGTTAAAGATGTTTATATTCACACAGAAGGAAAGCAAGGGTTTGCGGCCGAGCCCTAAGAACTGGTTGCAGCAATATCTATATTTGGATATCCATGAAATTTTTTTCGCAGAGTTTCCCATTATATTGCAAGAATGGTTGTCGGTTAGCAGCTCAATAGACTAACTTCCAAAGTTGAGGAATAGTTGAATGGACCGACCTATTGACACGAGAAGTGGCACAAGTAAGTAACCATATTTCCAGAGTTGTTGATTTTTGGATTTATAGCATATTAGAAGGATATGTTACAGAGTTTGTTGTTGAAGCGATAACCTCGTATAGCGAGGTAGAGAGACATTTTTTCCAAGGACCTCGGGGAAGGTACCGTATGTCTATAAACTTATGGATTAAAATGATCCTTTGCGAAAAGGGTATCTTACAACTCAACGATTGAGTCATGTAGTTTGTGAAGGGGATATGGTGTGCAATATTTAGGAGTAATATGGAAGGTAGTAAGAAGAAATGTTCCAAGGAAGTTTAGAAGAGGAGTTGGACACTGGATTCTTAAGAAGCAGAAGGAGGTTCTGGTCGAGAAAGAGGAGGAAGGTAGCAGGAGGCACGAGGGATTATAGCCTGCCCAGGGAGGGTGAATATGGATGTGAGTCACACTTAGACGAAGTGTCCTATGATGAATAGGAGGAGTATAGTTCGATTTTTGAGAGAGCAGAATCAGGAGAGTCTGCATAGTCGTCGAGGATAGGACGCGACTATGACAATCTAGAAAGATCCCCTGAAGTGAGAACTAGAAGTTCCTCACCTGAACCACTTATGAACACTAGCAGTCCTAGTGTCGGGACTGGTGTGCAAGGAAGCCCATCAACGATCCTAGAGAATCCAGCAAATTTTGGGAATCCAATGAACAATCCCAACGCCACCCTAATGGCAGGGACATACGTTAGATTACCCACATTTAATGGGAATGGAACGAAACACCTAGAGCAGAGTTGGTTCCTTTGTGAAGTTGTCTGGATGGTGCATTTAGTCCATAATGCAGATATAAAGAAGGAACATATGATCATGACTTTAAGGGGTCATGCACTGGATTGGTTCATGAAGTTTTGTGCTGTACCAATCAAAACACCACAGAAGACTCTTGAAGAGATTTGACGTGCAATGATCTCGGAATTCAGAAAACCACAATTTGAGTCCCAATGGATTACCGAGATCAAGGAGATTAAGCAGGCTTCGACAGAAACAGTATGGGACTTTGACCAGTGGTTCAAAACACTGATGGCCAAGGTAAGCTTCCAGATGTCGGACGTGCAGGATAAAGAGTGGTTTATTTCTGCGCTACTGCCGCACATTAGAGGACCACTCATGCAGCAAAATATTGCAACACAAATGGAGGCGTTGGCGTTGGAAATGAAGCTAGAAGCTTAAACTATTGGAGATGGTGCCGCAAGAATGATACAGATTCAATCATAATTGGCTAATCTAACTATTCAACTCCAAGACATAAAAAGAGGAAAAGAAGTTCATGAAGATCTCTAGTGTACACAATGTCGGACCAATGGACATACCAAAGATGAATGCCTGGCCTATATGAACTACATCTCATCTGGTGCGCCAAACACATTGAGTGCCCAGGGGCTTCCCTAGTGCAATATCTGCCAGATGAGAGGACACTGTGACGTGGATTGCATGTTCATGCAGAAGACGGTATGTACCCCAACTAGTTTGTATTGTAAATTTTTTAAATCCATAGGCCATGATGAGAAAGATTGTAGGGCCTACCAACTCATGAGGGAGAAAATGGTAGATGCGTATCTAAGAAGACTGAGGAGAAAATAAAGATTGAATAGGTTCAAACGCATTTCCAGACTGCGCCTCAATTCTAGGTTGCGCCTCAGTTTCAGGATGTGCCATAGTTTTGGGCTACGCAACAGTTTCAGATGGCGCCACAATTCCAGAATATAGGCCATATAACCCGTATGAATAGCAGTATGCACAACCGTAGTACCCTCCACAACCAGCTCAACTTCAGTGGAGGGGGTGATCCAGTGGATTATTCATCTTTTAAAAAAATTACCTTGATCCAATATGGTACAATGATTATTAATCTATGGTTGAAAGAACATAACATCTGTTTTTAACTCCTATGCTAAACATATTGCGAGACTAGCCTTATGAGCCGCGTAGTTATGCATGGGATACGCAGCTGTGCATGAGCCGTGTAGTTGTACATGAGCCACATAGTTATGTATGGGCCGCGCAATTGCGCACCGTCAAGTAGAACATCGAATGGTTCATGAAAAAGCCCGTGCGGTCAAATATATACCCTCTAGCGATCTTGTGCACGGTGAAAATGGCACTACGCTGACGGTTAGACGAGGGTGCACGATCAAGTTTGCTGCGATATATATATATATATATATATCACGACATACATATCGTGCTTGCTGCGACATACATATCACGGTCACTGCGAAATATATCATGTTTGCCGCGACCTATATATATCGTTTGCTGTGACATTATGAAGTTAGTGGAGACATCAAAAGGTCACGTTACATGTGGCATAGCCCAGTTGCAAGTCATTGCAACGTGTTGTGAGCCAACATATTTTTGTGGAGTTGGTTGCAACGTCTGGATAATAGGAAATGTGTAACGTTCCATACTGTTCCGTTTTTCATATGATTTGGAATATAGTATATGAACAACCTGTTGCAACGTTTCGTGGATATGGAACGTCGTGGTAACATAATGCTTGTGCAGCGATTTGGCGGGATTGCATGGTTCAGTTTTAGCATATGGTTGTAATGATAATAAAGAAGATGAGTCGAACCAGTTACTTATCGGCCACTAAACTCTGAAATAGGGTATGCTGGCCACATTGGAGGGAGACAGGGAGAGATTCAGAGTGTTTTAGAGCACAGAGCATCATTCTTCAAAGTTTTGCTGCTACTGTGGAAGTCGACATTCTCTATTCTACTTTAGCTTTCTTTGCCTTTTTAAGGCTAATTGTAATTTCCAGAAGAGAGGTCTTAAGAACTTTGTACAACATTCTGTTACAGTTGCTGAATTTGATCCCAGAACCATTTTTGTACCTTTTTAAGGAGATTAATTGGATCGGTACCCATTGGAGAGGGACCTGGAGATGTAGCCCAGTGGAGGGGGTGAACTCCGTTATTGAACTTCTGTTTGTGACTCTCTGATTCTGTGTTTCTTTTTATATCTATTTATCAGTCTTGTTTTTCATCTCTATTCTAGGCATTTAATTTCTGTTAATGCTGTTCCATTGGTTAACCTGTTGAACGCATTCTTTCAAAGAAAAAATTTTAATGCACTCAATTTGAGATCCGACGGATCATGTTATGGTATCAGAGCAGGTTAACTGCTTGTGCAAGTTTGTGAATGCTTACCAGGTCCAGGTTAAAGCGTGGTGAAGGAGAATTAGTTGAAGAAGATCTTGAGATTGGCTCAAGGAGAACATTCTCAAGAACCATGTCTTCTCCACGAGGGGAAGAAGAAGGACATACAGAATGGGAAAAACCTGTTATTTCTGAAACTGATTTTTTGGAGGCTTTTATCAGCATAAAATCCATGATGGAAATTCTACTCGATGAGCGAGCAGAAAGGAAGAAGAAAGAAGAAGGATCGTCATCCAAAGATGTAGAAGTGAAGAAGGAAGAAAAGGGTAAAGGAGTAGGAGGTGATGGTGATTCTCCTGAAACTAATCAAACTTTCTCTTCTTCTCATACTTCTCATTCGAATAATGCAAATGCTAATATGCCATATTTCAAATTGGATGTAAAGTTTGAATTACCAATTTATAATGGAGATTTAGATGCTGAAAAGTTAGACAATTGGATCAAGCAGCTTGAAGTATATTGCAGGGTGCAGGGCATTAATGATGACCCTTCTAGAATTCAATTGGCCACTTTAAGGATGAGTGGGATGGCTCTTACTTGGTGGGAGAGCAAGATTCAACAAGATCTTCGAAAGAATGGTAAAATTATTTCAGTTTGGAATGAATTCATTGAAGTATTAAGGAAGCAATTTTATCCTTTAGGCCATATTCAACAATTAACCATGAGTTGAAAAATGTTTAGACAAGCTAAAGGACAAAATATTCAAGACTATACTCATGAATTTAGAAAGAGGGCTATTGCATTGAATGTTTCATTAGATACGCATGAAACTCTTCTTAAGTACATTGGTGGAATGCATTCTTATTTGAGACATACTTTGTTGATGTTTAACCCCAGTAATTTGGATGATGTATGTGTTCAAGCTACACATTTAGAAGCTAGGGGTAAGCATGCTAATGATACTTTTGTGAAGAAATCATTTTTTGACAGCAAATCGAAAGGTAACGATAAGGGGAAAAAGAAGATGGATACCGTTAAGAAAGAGGGTGAAAATCCTACATGTTCGCATTGTTAGAAGGGACATGATGTCTCTAAAAGTTGGAAACTTCATCCGGAGTTAAGGCCAAAGAAGTATGGAGGAAACAAAGATAAAGGCAAAGCAAAAGCTACTACCACAGTTATTCACAACTTGGGATCCGACTCAGGTGATGAAACAAAGGTTACAGCTGTCGGAATCCAAGGTAAGAATGAAAGTATCTCACTTCCCATTGATACAAAATCAAGTTCTAGTGCAAGTACAAATCTGTCATCTACTTCTAAGCAAAATGATAAAGATACTGAGTGCACTGTTTCATGTTCGTGTCATTGCAAATCACACAAAGATTGATACATTGTTTGATAGTGGTTCACAAGTAAATCTGATATCAGAAGAAGTGGTTAAGAAATTGCATTTAGTTACTATGCCTCATCAAAAACCCTATCCTCTTGGTTGGGTTACTAATGATACACAATTACAAGTTACAAAGAAATGTGTATTGAAGTTTGCAATTACTGAAAAGTTTATGGATGAGATAGAATTAGATGTAGTGCCACTTGACATTTGTGGAATTGTACTTGGGAGTCCATATTTGTATGACCAGAAAGCAGTCTTTTATAGAGAGCAGAATAAGTATCATCTTTTTAAAGATGGTGTAGAATATATTGTATGAGCACATAAGACTAGAACAAACCTAGCAATAGTTTCTACCGGACAAATGAAGAGGCTGGTAAATGCTAGTAAGAATTTTGTGTTAATGATGGTTAAGGTGAAAAATGATGAGATATCTAAATATTTTGAAGGATGTGATCCTAAACATAAATCTAAACTGATTGAAATTCTTTCTGAGTATGATGATTTATTTCAAGATCCGAAAGGGTTACCACCAAAGAGGGAGATTCAGCATGAGATACAGTTGCATCAGGATGTGCCACTCTCGAACATAGCCATGTACCGGATGTCTGTAATGCAGAATGAGGAGATCAAGAAGCAGGTTCAAGAGCTGATTGAGAAGGGGGTCATTTGACCAAACACTTCTCCTTGTGGCTCTCCTATAGTCTTGGTTCCAAAGAAGGATGGGTCGTGGAGGATGTGTATCAACTACAGGGCTCTTAACAAAATCACCATTAAAAACAGGTATCCTCTTCCTCGCATTGATGATTTGCTTGATCAGTTGAAACATGAAATTTATTTTACAAAATTGGATCTGCGAAGTGGGTATCATCAAATCCATATTGCTGAAAATGATGCTTGGAAAATAGCGTTTAAAACAAAACAGGGTTTGTATGAATGGCTTGTAATGCCTTTCAGGCTATGTAACGCTCCTGCTACTTTCATGCGGGTCATGAATGATGTCTTTCGACCATTCATTGATGATTTTGTAATTGTATATCTGGATGATATCCTAGTGTTTAGTAAAACCTGGGAGGAACACATTGTACATGTGAAGAAAGTTTTAAATGTACTGAGGAAGGAGAAGCTTTGTGTAAAAATGTCCAAATGTGAATTTGCTAAAACTTCTTTAGTATATCTAGGCCATATTATTGGTGGAGGCCACCTGCGAGTGGACCCAGCCAAGGTTGCTGTCATTGTAAACTGGCCACAGCCTAACACCGTTACTGAAATCAGAAGTTTTCTGGGTGCAGTTCAGTATTGGAGAAAATTAATTTATGGGTTTTCTTCCATTACTGCTTCATTACATGCGTTGACAAGCGTTAAGGAAATTTTCCAGTGGGGAGGCAAGCATCAGAGAGCCTTCGACACTTTGAAGGAAAGGATCAGCACAACACCAGTTCTAACATTGCCAGATTTGCAGCAGCCATTTGAGATCGAAACAGATGCCAGCGGGTTTGCCATGGGAGCCGTTTTGATGCAAGGGAGGAAGCCAGTCTGTTGCCATTCAGAAACGTTCTCTAGTGCGGTAAGTAACTATCCGACTTATGAAAAAGAGTTGTATGCTTTAGTACAGAGTGTAAATAAGTGGAAACATTATATCATGGGAAAAGAAACAGTCATACATACTGATCATCAGCCACTTCAGTATTTACAGTCTCAAACTAAAGTACAACAAAGTAGGCATTTAAGATGGATGGGGTTTTTACAGCAGTTTCATCTCAAAATTAAATACAAAAAGGGAATTCATAACAAAGTAGCAGACATGTTATCGAGGCCACCTATGAATGCTTCCATCATTCTTCAAAACAGTTCATTAACACATGAAAGTTACATTGAACAGTATGCAGAAGATAAAGATTTTAAGAATGCATATGCATCATTAACACATGGTAAACATGAAGAGAACTATTATGTGCATGATCAGCTCTTGTATCATCTCGGTAAACTCTGTATTCTAGAGAAAGAAAGAGTGCATGTGACCCAAGAAGCGCATAGTTCATTGATTGCAGGACATTTTGGTGTAAGCAAAACATTGTTTGTATTGGAGAATCATTGTTATTGGCCTCAGATGCAAGAAACTGTAGCTAAATACATAAGAGGTTGTGTTATGTGTGGAACGAGTAAGGCTAGCAATAGGAAATTGGGGTTGTACACTCCTCTTCTAGTTTCTTCTCATCCCTGGGAAAGCATTTCTATGGACTTTGTAGGAGGACTACCTATGTATAGGAAAGGGCATGATTACCTATATGTTGTTGTGGACAGATTCAGCAAAATGTGTATCTTAATGCCATGTAACAAATAGATCACTACTGAACAAACAACTCATCTTTTCTTTCAGAATGTTTGGGTACATTTTGGGCTACCCATGTCTATTATATCTGATCGGGATTCCCGGTTCTTGGGAGAATTTTGGTCAACTTTATGGGAGCTTATGGATACTAAACTAAAGAAAAGTACAGCTTTTCATCCACAGACCGATGGGCAAACAGAGGTAGTGAACAGGACAGTGGTTCAGCTGCTTAGAGGATATTGTAGTAGACATCCTAAACTTTGGGATGAGCAGTTGCAGTATATACATCATGCTTACAATCATGCAGTTCATTCTTCCACGAAAAGATCTCCTTTTGAAACTTGTTTTGGTTATCTGCCAAAAACACCGATGGACTTCTCTTTTGGAAAAAATGCGGTGGATGGACATCATGATGCATATAAATCTTTAAAGTTCATTCAGAGAATCCAAGCAGTGCAACAGGTAATTCAAGAACAGTTGGAGAAGAGCCAGGCATGACAAGCATCGAGTTGATCATCAATTTCAGGTTGATGACATAGTTTGGTTACATATCACCAAAGAAAGAATGAAGGGTGAAGGTAAAAAGCTTAATCCTATAAGGTATGGTCCTTTTGAGATCTTGGAAAAGATCAGTACTAATGCTTTTCGCTTGAATTTACCTCCATACATGCAAATTTATTCAGTTGTCAATGTTGAGAATCTTAAATTGTATGAGCCTCCTATGATCATGGATGAGGAAATTAACATATAGATTCCTTCAGTTGATGATATTTTCACATCCCCATGCCTCCGACCGGCAAAGAGGACGCGACGAACATCAACACAGCTGGGAAAACAGCCCCCAGGAACATAAACAAATGAAATCAATGCTAGAATTAAGCATACACAGATGCATTTATCTTCGATCATACAACGGAAGCACACATATTCATAAACCAGCATTTAACATCATTATAAATTGCAGAGATGAAGTATAGACAGCAGAGTTATCTTTTGGTGAAGAATTCACCCGCAACCAGCTACGTCACTGCAACGTTCCACCCAACCATAGGCCAGTGTGCTCATCAATCTCTCAGCAACGCTACCACCCCCGAGCCGGGCATGATTCCTCCAGAATAAGGGTCAATGCAGGCTTACACATAGCCAAGAGGGCACCAACAGCCAAACCAAAATACCGCTGGGTTTAACAGGCCTACAACAAATGGCCAAGCCAGCATAGTTCGTAGACCAAAGCCAGGGCGATTCAACAGCCCAACACACAATGGGGACGACGGCAACTATGCACAGTCCCTAAACATGGAAGAATAGCAACCACCCAAAACGTGGGTGAAATATAGCAGCAAGCAGGAATCGTGGGTTAAAAACCACGGCCAGCAAAATGTGGGGAAACAACAGCCCCAAAACAAAACAGTGAGCACGGCTCTCACATGGATAGAATGCCCCAACCAGTCTGTGCGTGAGTGCAATTTTGCACCGAACAGTAAAAGCACAAGGAAAACATACCCAACCTCTGCGTGTGGATACCAGCCTGTGCATGAGCACGAACCGACCAATGCGTGAGGTGAACAGACCACCGCTCTACGTGAGAGAACCTATGCGTGAGGGTGAGCAACAGGACATGAAAAACCACCGACCCTGGGGAGAATGGAGTCATGGAGAAGATGGAGGAATGGCTTGCCTCCTTACCCATGTTTTTCCCCATCAATAAATGCCCTCAGCCACTCAGCCATAACTCCCCAACCACCAGCTGAAGCATTAAAGAGGTTGACAAGGTTGGATGAGACAAAAGGTGACAACAACAAAGGTGGTGAAACATGGGTTTTTCCCTTAACCAAGGTTGGACATCCCCCACCCCTTATCCTTTGGAACCATGCCCTTTTCATTCAACGTTGCACTGCCGTAGCTGGTTGTGGTTTATTTTTAATTGATGTGCGGGTTTACATGATGCTGAATTATAATGTGCCTTATAGAACGACATACCACCGACAATTATCCCCATTGCCGAAACATGCACAACCAAATCGATGGTGGGGCTTTTGCCTTGAGCTCCTCACCACGATTAATTACAATATATACATCATGTAAATGGGGTCAAAACCGGGGACATTACAGATATGGCACCTGAATATATGAATGAGTTGCAGAATGATGTTATTCTTGACAGAAATGTAAGGACTTCACGAAGGGGGAATGCTGAGTACCTTCGAGTGGGGCTTAAAGGCATGCATCCTAGCAAAGCAAGATGGATGGAGATTGGGAAAGTGAGGGAGTTGTACCCTCACTTACTTAAAGAATGATTCAAGCCTTTGGTGGTCCAAAAGCTCTCCAATGGGGAGGAATGATCCGGTGGATTATTCATCTTTAAAAAAAATTACCCTGATTCAATATGGTACAATGATTATTAATCTATGGTTCAAAGAACATAACATCTGTTTTTAACTCCTATGCTAAACATAGTGCGAGACTAGCCTTATGAGCCCTGCAGTTATGCATGGGCTACGCAGTTGTACATGAGCCGTGCAGTTGTGTATGAGCCGCGCAGTTATGTATGGGCCGTGCAGTTGCACACCGTTGAGTAGAACATCGAATGGTTCATGAAAAAGCCCGTGCGGTCAAATATATAGCCTCTAGCGATCTTGTGCACGGTGAAAATGGCGCTACGCTGACGGTTAGACGAGGGTGCGCGATCACGTTTGCTATGATATATATATCGCGACATACATATCGCGGTCGCTGTGACATAGATATCACATTTGCTGCGACCTATATATATTGTTTGCTGCGATGTTATGAAGTTAGTGGAGACATCAAAAGGTTATGTTACATGTGGCATAGCCCAGTTGCAAGTCATTGCGACATGTTGTGAGTCAACATATTTGCGTGGAATTGGCTGCAACGTCTGGATAACAGGAAATGTGTAACGTTCCATACTGTTCCATTTTTCATATGATTTGGAATATAGTATATGAACAGCCTGTTGGAACGTTTCGGGGATATGGAACATCATGGTAACATAACGCTTGTGCAGCGATTTGGCGGGATTGCATGGTTCAATTTTAGCATATGGTTGTAACGATAATAAAGAAGATGAGTCGAACTCATTACTTATCGGCCACTGAACTCTTAAATAGGGTATGCTGGCCACATTGGAGGGAGACAGGGAGAGATTCAGAGTGTTTTAGAGCATAGAGCATCGTTCTTCATAGTTTTGCTGCTACTGTGGAAGTCGACATTCTCTGTTCTACTTCATCTTTCTTTGCCTTTTGAAGGCTAATTGTAATTTCCAGAAGAGAGGTCTTAAGGACTTTGTACAACATTCTATTACAGTTGCTAAAGTTGATTCCAGAACCATTTTTGTACCTTTTTAAGGAGATTAATTGGATCGGTACCCATTGGAGAGGGACCCAGAGATGTAGCCCAGTGGAGGGGGTGAACTCTATTATCAACTTTTGTTTGTGACTCTCTGATTCTGTGTTTCTTTTTATATCTGTTTATCAGTCTGGTTTTCCATCTCTGTTTTGGGCATTTAATTTCTGTTAATGTTGTTCCATTGGTTAACCTGTTGAACGCATTCTTTCAAAGAAAAACTTTTAATGCACTCAAGTTGAGATCCGACAGATCAGGGGGGTGGTAATTACAAGGGCAAAGGAGGAGGAGGATTTGTCCAAGGAAGAGGGACAATGATGTGCTATAATTATGGAGTGCAGGGTCACTATGCTAGAGAATGCCCTGAACCTGCAAAGACTTTCTCATATTGCAAACAAGAGCACAATGTGGAGCAATGTCAGCAACTTATCACTCGATGGCAAGCCCAGATGGATGGAGCAGCTAACCCAACAACAAATCCTGTGCCAAATGCTCCCAACCTGAATGCTAATGCAAATATATAAATGATAGTCACAAAACCACTAGAAACAAATGTAGCAGTGGTAACAAGGGGAGGTGCTGCGACAGGTGTAGACCAAGCTACGTAGACAAAACTTGCAACACAAGCACAACTGCAGGTGTGACCTGCCGCGAAGAAGAAAGCACCACTTGGAATTCAAGTATAGAAGTGCATATTCATGGATGTATGACCAGAGTTCGTTGAAATAGGGCAGCCATCCACCTCAGGCCAAGTGAAAGATATGCTTGAGAGGTTCCAAAAAATATTTGAACAATAGACTGCAGATAAGGTTAGTAAACTCAAACCATTCTTGTCAAGTTGTTTGGCGCTAATCCAGGATAAGGATACACTTGCAGAACTAGCAGCACTTATCAAAACGCTTTCGAAGGGAGACCCCCCTGCAAAGAAGGTTAACAAAGTCAATACAAAGCTCAAAACAGGATGCGAACTCAGGATGACCACACAAATTGGTGACTATGACATGGACTATATCATCCTCGACTTGGGATCTGATGTTAACATTTTAACGCGCTAGACATGGGAAATAATGGGAAATCCACCCTTAGAATGGTCCCAAATTCAATTGAGGCTTACAAATCAAGCAAAGGTCCTGCCCGTTGGTAGGCTAAGTCAAGTCCAAGTGGATATCAAAGGATTGCACACTTTTGCGGACTTTGAGGTCATCAATATAGTAGACAATAACACCCCATATCTTGTGTTTCTAGGAATTGATTGGGCAGTGGAAAACCAAACTATCATAAAATTCAAAAGAAGGACCCTATTGTTTGAAGATGATGAGATGAGGGTAGTCACGACCCTCGATCCACTGGAAGGAAAGAGGTACGTTGAACCTGTTTTTAACGAATGGAAAGGTAATCACCTTGATAACATATAGAATGTCACTGCCCTTATTAACAATTATATTAATCTTACTGCAGATGGTAACCTGAGCTGGAAATGCACGAGTTCATGTACATCAGACTCAGGAGAGGCACTTGAGAACTAGAAGAACTGATTACATGAAGTCTCTATGAGGAGATGTGCCAGGATAACTAAGTCTATCCGATGAGTAGGAACTCAGTCGCGGTCGCTGCCTACATATGAAGGACTGCCTAACTTGGTAGCGTTCTTGACTGAGTTTGAAGAATTGGTAACAGAGCTGTAGCAACTATCTGCACTGGACTTTGCATTGAAATCTATGCCCGTGCGGTGGTGAGGTAGGCATACAATTTCTATAACTGAATGGCCACATTGCAGATGGCTGCTGGAAGTAAGGTTAAAATATGAGGTCACAACTGTGACACAAAGGTATACAGGGTTATTAGACCTTGTTGAACACTTGGAGCAGTGTTTCGTAGCGTTCTCGAACTACCCGCATCAGGAGTGGGTTCACCATTTCATCCATACTCTTGAGATGGCACCAAAAGGATAGTATGCATCCATGGAGTTGTGCCAGGAAACAAGGGATGGGAAAAAGTTGCGTAGAATTTCACTTACACATTCCAGTTCGCAGATGAGAAACCAATAGTTGATATTACATTGAAGACTATTAATGAGAAGATATTCACTGAGATCCCACTGGAGGTTGTGTATTCTGAAACTTGCATTGTGCATTCCCACCAGTGCTATGAGACAGTTCAGCACTGGATGACATGCTATAACCTCTCTAGAGACCCAGAGGATGATCCAACTAACATCAATATTCCAGAGACGGAAGTATCGCATGCAATAAAAGGAAGCGACATTTCAAGTGAACATTTTATCAAGCCGCTAAAGATCAAGAAGGTTAACATTGGGTCGGAGGACAATCCAAAATTTGCTAACCTTAGAGACTATTGGGATGAAGAGAAAGTAGCCAAAATCATTGATCTATTACATGAATTCCATGACCTATTCCCAACAAAATTTAGGGAGATGAAGGGGATAGTAGGAGATTTGGGTGAAATTAAAATTCCACTTAAATCCAATGCAAGACCGGTAAAACAACACTTATACAGACTAAATCTGCACTATAAGGAAAAAGTGAAAGTAGAACTAGATCGTATGCTGGAAGCAGGTATCATTGAACCCGTTGAAGAATTAGAGTGGATAATCCCTATAGTGATTTAGGACAAGAAGCAAACAGGTGAGGTTAGGATCTGTGTTGACCTTAGGAAGCTAAACGATGCCTGCTTACATGATCCATTCCCAACACCATTTACAGATGAAGTCTTAGAAAGCGTTGGCAGAAAAGAAATGTACTTATTCACAGACAGATTCTCGGGATACTATCAAGTCCGAATTACACAAGAAGATCGTCACAACACAACCTTTGTAACAGAATGGGGATGCTACCAACACACGGTAATGCCCTTTGGCCTTAAAAACGCCCCTGCTATTTTTTCTAGAATAGTAGTTTTTTCTTTTAAAGATTTCATTCATAAGTTTCTTGAAGTATATTTTAATGACTGGACGGTGTTTGGTCTGGTAAGAGACCATATTGAGAATCTACACATGATGCTGGAAAGGTGTTTCCAGTATCAAATTACACTAAATTTGAGAAAATGTATATTCTGTGCACCATTCGGTGTACTGCTGGGCCATGTAGTATGCCGCGACGGGATCCTAGTCGATCCCGCAAAGGTGGAAATTATTCTGCACCTACCTCTGGAAGAAGATGATGGCAGTAGGTATGATGAAGGCATTATGACTTCGTGATGATGATGATGTAATGAAGATCTGACCAGATGCGTTGATGACAGTGTAGAGAGAGAATAACTTCCTAGTTAAGAGGGAGTGTTGATGTATTTGTAACTTCAAAAGATATTATGATGTATAATATTATTGTATGTTGTTGTACCCCCATTGGGGATGTGTGTTACCCCTTTACGGGAAGTCTAAAGTGTGTCTATACCTTGACGTACAACCTCTGTTGAGTCTGGGAAATAGTCCCTAGTGCAACATCATGTAATATGTAATTGTGGTCTCTCTAGGAGAAGTGGACCCCATGTGAGATGACATGTAGGATCAAGTCTTATATTTGGACAATGACTTGAAAGGGTATGTGCTCTCCCTCATTTATACACACCATACACACTCTCTAAGGTGAATGAGAGAGAGAGATAGCCATAGGAGGAGAGAAAGATAGCTGCTGAACATTTCTTATTACTGCTTTTGATCATCTTACTATTCTGAAGAAGTTTGCGGGGTTTTCTCCTTTATGGTTTTCCTGATGAAAATATTTGTGTCTTGTGAATCTTTTACATTTTATATATATATTTTTTACTTATTTTTATTTCATATAAAGATCCTAGATAATCTAATTAGATCTTAAGAAAATCTAACATGGTATTAGAGCCTCTTTGAAAGAAGGCACTGTGCAGCTGCAGGAACTAGGGCTTCCTAGTTGAAGGTGTTCTCTCCACAGATCATCAAGCAAGGAGGGCTAGGATAAATTGCCTCACTAGGGTGTATCTATTGGTGGTATCCATTTATGAATCGAAGAATTCTCACTATACAGCCGAAATACAGCTGCAATGGAAGCTAATGGAAATATGGGTTCCATGCCTGAAAACCCTAGAATACTGAATTTACTCATTCTAGAACTTTCGTTATAACGTGATATTGGAGAAGGATCAAGAGCCAAAATTTTTACAGAATGAATATAATTTCGTGTTGTATACTTTGTAAACATTTCAGCCTCATATTCGCTATACTTTAGGAGATATGGTTCCTCCAAATCAGGGTTCCATCCTCCTCCAGAATAGAGTCATAAACAGGTGACCTAGGGATATTTGTTATATATCGAGCTAGGAAGGTCCAAACGAAATTTCGCAAGATGTTCTAGGTAGGGAACGGATTTTAGTTTTTATGGTACATTTTTAAGACCAATAATGTGAAGCATTGACAAGTGGAAGTCCATACAAGTTCACTATGCTGAACAGTCCCCAAAACAACCACCTTGGGAAAATCAGTATAAATCCCACTTGGAGAATCCATTTCTACTCTAACCTATGGGATTGGAAACAATAATTACTAAGATATATCAGTGAGAATTTTCAGATATTAAGGATCTGAAAAGTTGGTGATAAATCATAATCAATATCAGTCATTTTTGCAAAATAAATTGGAAAACTAGGGCTTCCTATTTTGGGAGATTCCCTCCATTGTTTTAAAAAAAGGAGTACATTGGACAGATCACCTTGAAGAGGACCATGTTTCTATCCAATCAGAAGTTTGAAATTCCAATTTTTTTAAAATTAGGGTTTCTCTAACAAACCCTAGATCAGCCAGCTCCAGAACCAGGATGGACACCCCAAATCGGTAAGATCTAAATTTTTTGCTATTTACATTTGAGGTTATCATTTCAAGATGACTAATAACACTAGATTAATGATAATATTGGTGAAGATGACAACTTCCGAGTATGGAAGTATAGGACCTCTGTTATCCTTGAATAAATTGACTTGGATCAGTATTTCATTAAGGAAGTTCTAGGAGCCAGAGGGAGATGAGGCTAAGGATAGAGCCAAGAGAATCATTGCAGATTTTATTAAAGATCATCTCATCCCTAATGTATCATCCTTGAAGACACCAAAGGGAAGTATTCGATGCTATGACGAAGCAATCAAAGAAGAACGAGATATTATTATAATCACCTTGAATGGACTCCCAAGATCATGGGATTCATTCATTTGAGGAATGTGTGCAAGAAGGAAGTGAGTACCTTCAGAAGACTCTGGGGAGAGTGTGTACAAGAAGAAGCTTGACTCATAATAAGAGAAGAGAAGATGGGAGCCATGGAATATCAAGCTTTCACGATTCAAATAAGATCCCTCAAGTGATGAGGAATATGAAGGACTCAATTCTTGAAGAACCTCTTATCCATATTAGCATTTGGATAAGAAATGATGTTGTTATGAATGAAGAAGACAATGAAGCTGTAGGCTTAAGAAGGAGTCTACCCACAAAAAAAATAAAGATAAGTATTCAATTGTCATTTCATGATATTGTTTGGTTATGCATTTGTTTATATTCATTTGATGTGTTATGCATGTTTGAGTATTTGCATTTATACTACTGAATTGCACATGATGGGTAAGAAGTTAATGATTTTGTACAACATTCCACTACTACTTATCTAGATTGAAACCTCTTTGCTGGCATATTAGGAGTAGTACACACTCTTATTAACATTAGGATAAATGCATCTAGAATTTATTGTATGTATACATGATATGGATGAATGTTGTAGCATTGGCTAAAATAGTCGCATGACTATGTGACATATATTTGTCACTATTAATATGTTTTGGAAATTATGATATGTTTCTAATCATGCAAATGAACTTGAGTTGTAGATCATTCCAAAGAACAAGTAATGAAAGTTCAGAAGAGGAACCTAAAGCTTCCTGAGTCAAAGACACCATAGTAAATGAAAGAGCTTCAGAATAATATAAAGAGAATGAGATTTCCAACTATGAAGAAGTAGACAAGAAGAAAGGGAAGGAGACTATGATCAAAGAGTACCAGTTCAAGAAGAATGATGTCTAGGATGTGGTATCGATACCTGAAGGGAAGTCCGTAGTGTCTTCCATATGGATCTACAAGATCCAACATGCAGTAGATGGCAGCATCGTGGGATACAAGGAAATATTCGTAGCACAAGGCTTCTCACAATAAAAAGGCATAGACTACGAAGAGACATTTGCACTAGTGACGAGTCAAGTATACATAGAGTAGCCACTGGGAGATGAGACACATGATAGGCATACTCATGTGTGCAAATTAAAAAAGGCCTTGTATGAGCTCAGAAGGCACCCATGGGATAGAACATACAGTTACATAAGGAGCTTGAAGATCACCTAGAGTGATGAATATCTTAACCTTTGCTACAAGATTGAAGATGAAAGCGTATAGAGGATTACAAGCTCATAGATGGGCGCGAGAAGAACTTTTCAACAAAGTTCAAGATAAAGGATCTTGGTGTACAGTGACCCTAGATGGATACATAGAATATTAGTAGCATAGGAAGCTACTTGTCACCCAATTACATAATGTTTCAATACATAGAGTATGAAATGCAGAGGGAGAATGATGCTCCACTTCAGAGGGAGTGACTACAGAAGATCCTCAGGTTTGACATAGTACGACAGGATGGACAACTTTCTGATGGCTCTAGGATTTACTGAGATTAAAGTGGATTCCAAACTTTACTTCAAGGTTGAAGGCAAAAGACCAGTGATGTTCTTGTTATATGTCGATGACCTATTCCTAACGTGAAAAAAGGAACTCATTAAAGATGCAAGAAGGAGACTTGCTGCCGAGTTCGAGATGAAGGACTTGGGCATGATGCACTACTTTCTAGGCATGGATGTGTGGCAAAGTGTGGATGTAATATCCCTTACACAAGGGAAGTATGTAGTGGAGATCCTGAAGAGGTTCAGGATGATGGACTGCAAGGCCATGGACACACCTATGGAATCGAACCAGAAGCTATTGAGTGATGATTCATCAGAGATGGTTGATGCCAGGATGTATCGTCATATGATTTGTTGATTGATGTGCCTAACGAATACGAGACCAGACACATGCTTTGATGTGAATGATCTGAGCCAGTGCATGACAAATCCAAGACATGCTCACCTGTTTGCAAAGCATGCAGTGAGGTACCTGAAGGGTACAGTTGAGTATGGGCTCAAGTATGATACGAATTAGAAGACTAATCTGCATGGTTATGTTGATTCGGATTGGTAGCGCCACTGAGAAGAAGAGCACCTTGGGTTGCTTCTTTAGTTTGAGATCTAGTATGGGCTATTGGTTTCGTAGGAAGGAGTCATGCATGGCATTGAGTACAGCCGAGGAAAAACATGTTGCCACTTGCTCGGTTATTTGTGAGGTAGTATGTTTCTTTTGAAAGATACTATTTGATTTGATTGATCTGACTTGCATTTTTGTATGATGCAGAGAGGAGAATTGAAGCTCTAGTATGTGATCCAGATTGAGATCCCTCGAATGAGGGAGTGATGAGTTCTAGAATTGTGTTGCGCCCCATCTCAACAGCCTTAAAAAAACATTATTTCATCAAACAAAGTTGTATTTTGTTTTGATGAAATGTTTGAATTTCATATAGCAAACCTAAAGAATTGATAGCTACTGAAATGGTGACCTTTCAAAAGCTACTGAAACAATGAAATTAAATGTTTTTTAAGAAAACCTTTGCAAACTATGGATTAGTTGACAAAATCACTACTTTAAAATTATCATTTTGAGTGGATTTGCATTGAAAATCAAGGGATAAGTGTTAATAATTTGTCATAACCTGATCTTGAAATCTTATCCAAATATTTATCATTTGATTTTATTATGTGATTTTGTTATCGTAAATATTTATGAGGTTTTGAAATTGGAAGGTTGATTATTGTATTTTTGGCACATTATCAAAGTTCATTCGAATTATATTCCCAAGGCTTTTTGTTCGATCTACAAATTACGCATAACACAACCTTATTATTTGATCTTGATCTTTATGATGGGCTTCATGTGTCATCTTTATTATTGCATGTAAAGGTCGAGGTTGATACTATGGGTTATGGGATTTGTAGTTCGCATAGCATGTCTCCTATTCCTGAAAGTTGAAACTATTATACATTAAGGTTGATATGTTATTGCTCTTGGTCCTTTGTGTATGAAGCTCTTCTCCAAATTATTTTTACATATTCATGATGGTCACATTTTATACACCGGTTTAAATTATTTATGTGAGACTATTCCTTATGATTCGAAGTAATTTTTGTGTTTTCATTAATTATTTATGTTTCCAAAAATTAATTTATTCAAGGAATATCTATTCATGATATATATGGGGCCAAAGTGTATGCATTTTTACGAAAGGAAAATTCCAACTCTTGATTTGTTTTACCTTCCCGACAACCTTACCATTATCAAAATGTAATAATGATTTTTATAAATAAAATTTATACATTTTTGTTCTTAGTTTAAAGGGGACGATTGATGCTGAAATGATTATGTAAATGATTATCTTGCAATATTTTCTTTTCTGAACAGGTAGCACGATAAGCCAGCATTCTAAAGAGGAGATTGAGGGTTGTAGTAGACGCCAATGTCATGGATAAGGATCGCCATGCTACATTTTCCAGATAAGTAATGGTTAAATCATAGACATCAAGATGATTATGATCTCAATCCAAGTATGCCATAATGAAAGATGAAGAAAACACCTGTCAAACAAGCCAATAATATATATGTCAGTTCTTTGACATGTGGACATTGCATAACTGGAATTTATTGAGTTTATTGAATTGGGAATTTATTAAATTGTGGAAGACTCCATTAGCTATGCGATTTGAACTTATCCATATCAATCAAATCGTTAGAAGGATCCATGTAAGAGCATCACCAAGAAAGAAAATGAACGAAACTGCCGGGAGATGAATTTTATTTTCAGCCAGTTACAAAAACGCGTAGCTAAACAGACAGGCGTTTTTCTGGGCTTCACTGCTCATAAATGGAGACAGATCTCAAAAATCCGCCACATGAGTTTTCTCCAGAACGGGCCCATTTAGCTGTACTTAGGGAGATTTCCCCAGAAACTGAGGGATTCTAAGAGATTTTTGGGATCCTCTGAGCACGATTTTTGCAGTTGCGGCCAGCAGAGGAACGGATTCTTCCAGAAATTCGCTAGTGCTAAGCTGAATTTGTATTCCATTGCTTCTGACTTTTGTTTATTTAAGCAGAAGAAGAATTTGATTGAAAGGGGGGGCTCGACTGAGAGATTTCTCTTTCAGATCAAAACGTTGCTGCCAGGAATAATTTTGGGAATCCTCATCAGGATTGAAGGATTTCTTTTTCACTGTTTGAAGAGCAGACCAAGAGCTGGAGCTGGGGGGTCGATAGTTTGGGAAAGGAGAGGACAAGACTACGGTTTGATCTTCTATAACTCGAGACAGTTTCCTATCAGCAGATACAGTCTTTAAACTGGTGATAACTTATATATATGTTTACAGTTTTATACTTTGCATATGTGTTTATGCTATCCCTGGTCTTGTTAATGTTTTTCTATATTATTATGTTTGTCATAATCTCTTTTAAGAAATTGTGCAAATATATTATGTATGACTATTGACTTATGCTGATTATCGATCTGTTAATGAATGCCGTACTATGAATTTGATGATTGACATCATTACGTATGTGGTTTACATGTCTATTGTATGATCTTGGTGATTTCTGAATTTATTTTGAAGATTTTGAAGATTATTGATAGTCCCATTAGCAAAATTCGATTTCAGTTTAAATATTTGCATTGCTCTTGATCAGGATAGGACTTAGTTTAAGTTAATATATTTTTGTTCTGTTAATTATATTATTTACAAATTCATTGAATCAGGTGTTTATATTCATGTCATATTCAGATCATTCTTCTTACCTTGTAATTAATGTATATGATGTATCTTTGTAACTCACCAACTCTGTAAAGAGTTATTTAACATTTGGTGTTTTGGTATAAACTGATTCAATTTAGCTGATTTATTTTGTAATTAATAACATTTATTAACTTGCTTAGGGTTAAGTATAGCTCTGATTAACAACAATAGTTTTAGTTTTAGTTTTTAGATTTCTTTAGTCTTTCAGGCTAATTGAGCCTTTAAACTTGTCGGGAACAACCATCCCAAACAGCTTGGAACCTCCTTTAAGGATCTCGGTCTGGGTTGTTTTCCCCCGTTACGTGCATAGTCACATATGCTCGTCAACAATGGTGCTAGAAGGAGGGATAGTAGATTAAATGACAAGTTAATCTACTGAAGCTATATCATTGATTAATGGCTTCTGTTCCTTTTGGAGATGTTTTTCTTGAAAAATCATTTTTGATACTCCAGCAAGTATAGTTGATATTTTAACAGAAAACAAGTTTAATGGTGAGAAAGTAACATCTGCATATGAACATGTTTTACAATTTATTGATCATTGTATCTTTCACAAGATTACTGATAAAGATGTCTTGTGCATATGCTTGACTCTTACTTTTGAAGGACGAATCAAGAAATGGTGTGAAACCTTGCCGGTAGCTTCTATCCATTCTTTTGAACATTTAATTAGTGAATTGTTAGTTTCTTTTGGGGATTATCATTTCATTAGTTTGTGCACTGAATTAAAAAATTTAAGGAAAGACAAAGATGAATCAGTGGAAGACTTCATCAATATATTTCTTCATCTTTGTTATATGTTTCCTTTGAAAGATATTCCTTGTTTAGGTGAATGGCTTCATCATTTGATCCTTTCAAATGAACAAGATTTAAAAGCTAATCAATCTGAATTTTTATTAAATGATTATTCACAGTTTGATTTAGTTTTTCATGAAAATTCTGAAAATTTAGAAGTGGAAGAAAACCAACCTTGTTTGACAACGTTTTTCACTTTGACGGATGTGGGTTTTGAAGAACATGATCTTTCAAATTATGATATGTCCATATCTTCGTTGAATGAGAAAGAAGTTTATGAAGAAAATTGTCATGTTTTAAAAGATACTACTTCTATTTCAGAAACAAAAGAAATTGAATCTAAAACTTCTAGTTTGGCTAAAGAGATTCGAGATTCATCTTGTGGAGATCTTATCATTGATCATTTTATTACATCTCCATTAGTTCCCGATTCTTATTATTCTAAAGAATCCAATGACTTTCTACAACATTTATATTCTTATGATGAACATAGTAAAGTCTCAGATAACTTATTATGTTCATATTTTTCTGTAGATCGTGTCATGGATATTAATCAGTTTATCCTAGAAGAAGAAACCAAACCACCCATAGACTCATATTTTGAAGAGGAACTATTTAATGAAGAGTTTTCCTATGATGATCTTTCTTATCTATGAAAAGAATTTCATTCTCTTAATGCTTCAACATATTTTTCTTTGTACCCTGATATTTTTAATCAAGAGGCAATGCATAGTTCATATTCTTACGATTTTGATTTCACATTGTCACAATCTTATGCGGTACGATACAATCATGATTTGCATTTAGAAAATGAAGAGATTAATCTTTCTTCCCATGAAAATTTTTCTCAATTATATACATGGGAATTAGGAAATGTTCAAACAAGCAGACTTGAAGAAGTCTCTTATGATTCATCGAAATTCTTAGATCAACAATCTTATCATGATTAGTCACTTGAGTTTGAAAATCAATATGGAACAGGTAAAGTCAATGTTGATCATCATCATATTAATAATTTACATCTTACAACAATTAATGATGATTTTTCACCTGCCTTGTTGGATTCCATTAGTTCATCTCAAGTTAGTGATTATGAGGAATCTAATCCCTATCAAATTGATCAGGATATTAATCATAATGCGGAGAACACTCTTGAACTTGAATTTAAGAAAATTGAATATGAATTTGATGATCGTTTTAAACGACATGTTTGTCTGCAAGATGATGTTCATAGGGAGAAAAACCTACAGGAAGGATTGTTTAACTTTGGGTTTCTTTCACATGATTATGTGCACAAAACTTTAGCACATGACTATCACGATATATCTCTCTCATTACCATATTCTTTCGAACAATCCTATGTTATTAATCACACATATTATGATAGGATTGCAGATTGGCTCGAGAGATCTTTTCTTGCGAAGTTTCCAGAGAATGGTAAGTTGGCATTTACTTTGTTTTTTGAAAGTCAAAATGGTAAGTCAGATTTACTTATTTTTGGTTTCAAAATACTTCAATTCTTATTGTTGATTTTCAGTTTGTTTGATTTTGCAGGATTGGAGTTATTACGATGGCTTCATTGGAAATTTTCGTTTACTTAGTTTGTATATATTTTATTTTATTAGTTTAGGTTAGGTTCATAATTTAGAATGATTTATGTTTGTTTACATTTGAATAAATGCAGATAGATGGAGTTGCGACAACATCATTTTAAGAATGAGTTGACGACATCATTATCAGGGAAGCAGTTCTTTACTGCCTCTTGTTTTTTTTAATCTTCTCATTAAAAGAAAGAACCTTTCATCCTTTTATAGCTGCATACTCATTAGGATTTATTTTGTTAATTTTATTTCTGAACAAACACATTAGATTAACATCCCATCAATTATTAAAAAACAACTTTGACTTAATTGAAAGATTTAAAAAAAAAATAGGGATAAAAAACTTTAAAACATGTTAATCTATTTTAATCTCTTATTGTCTTTGCTGGTAATTAGTCATATGTTGTTAAACCTATTTTCCATTTGATGAGATCTTGATTTAATTCATGTGTTATGTGTGTATAATTTATTTTAAAATTTCATTTTCTTTACTAAGAGTTTTCTCGTAGACTTTGAAATCCTTCGTTTTTATAATCTGCTCAAATAAAACTCATGTATATATTGTTTGTTTTCTTTTCAATTTATTTTTATTTTGGATTTTTGTTGTTCTTTTGATTTTTCAGAACCAAGAGAAATGATTCAAATCTGGGAATGTTTTTATGTCATAAAATTGGAATCTGATTATATAAAACATGAAGAAAGCTATACTTTTAGAAATCTGTTCTTATCTCAGAAATAAAAGAAATTGAACTGTTGCAAACAAAACTACTAGACGAAAACTTTCACTGTATTTCGTTTCTTTTATCATTATCCTCAAATTGTTGGATTGAATGGATTTCAAAGTCATTATTACTAGGAATTCTATTACTTATTTAGAAATCAATTCTGGGAAAGCAGTTGCAATTTAATAATAAAATCAGTTATCTATAGATCCTTTACGCTATCTTACTCATAAAGAGTTTCCTATTATGTTCCCCCATTATAAACATGCAAATCTCTTGTAGATAAGCAATTAAATGCCGAGTATGAAACCTTCTTTAAACTTATTAGCTTGGGATATAAGCCGTTGGGTAGAATGGGTTAAAAGACGTACCCTTTCGAGGCTATGGACGCCTGCGGGCAGGAGGGATCCGTCTGTGGCATACTTGGATTCCAAATCATAAATCATTATATATACAAAAATTTATAAGAATCCAAGGTCATCCGACACTCGTGAAGAGGTTCCAATGCAGCTTACCCATTAATAAATTAAGAAGTTCTAAATATTCGTGTTTTATCTTATCCTGGGACTAGAACGGTAGGATGTATGGTTAAAAGTCAACCCTTTCGAAGCTATGGACACTTCCGGGGAGGGTCATGACTGTAGTATTGGGATCATATCTTAAAAAACTGGTCAAATATCAAAATTGCATTGTATTTCCCAGAACTAATTTCTTTTGGAGTCTTATGTTTTCTGAAAAAACTTAAAATTCGTATCATTTTTGAAGGTAATCTATGGATAATGATAAAAGAATTGAATTTGGTATTAGTTTGAAATCTAATCTTTTCACAAGGCATAGTTCTTTTATCTTCAGGAAAATGCTAATCTGAGATAAAGAAAATTTTTCTTATCTTGGTACATACACAAGTCAGATTTCATGTTTTCGCAGAGATAACTGTTTCGCCCAGTCAGTCGCCATCTGTTGTGCCCCAGCTCAACAGCCTTAAAAAAACATTATTTCATCAAACAGAATTGTATTTTGTTTTGATGAAATGTTTGAATTTCATATAGAAAACCTAAATAATTGATAGCTACTGAAATGATGACCTTCCAGAAGCTACTGAAACAATGGAATTAAATGTTTTTTAATAAAAACTTTGCAAACTATGGATTAGTTGACAAAATCACTACTTTCAAATTATCATTTTGAGTGGATTTGCATTGAAAATCAAGGGATAAGTGTTAATAATTTGTCATAACCTGATCTTGAAATCTTATCCAAATATTTATCATTTGATTTTATTATGTGATTTTGTTATCGTAAATATTGATGAGGTTTTGAAATTGGAAGGTTGATTATTGTATTTTTGGCACATTATCAAAGTTCATTCGAATTATATTCCCAAGGATTTTTGTTCGATCTACAAATTACGCATAACACAACCTTATTATTTGATCTTGATCTTTATGATGGGCTTCATGTGTCATCTTTATTATTGCATGTAAAGGTCGAGGTTGATACTATGGGTTATGGGATTTGTAGTTCACATAGCATGTCTCCTATTACTGAAAGTTGAAAGTATTATACAGTAAGGTTGATATGTTATTGCTCTTGATACTTTGTGTATGAAGCTCTTCTCCAAATTATTTTTACATATTCATGATGGTCACATTTTATACACCGGTTTAAATTATTTATGTGAGACTATTCCTTATGATTCAAAGTAATTTTTGTGTTTTCATTAATTATTTATGTTTCCAAAAATTAATTTATTCAAGGAATATCTATTCATGATATATATGGGGCCAAAGTGTATGCATTTTTACGAAAGGAAAATTCCAACTCTTGATTTGTTTTACCTTCTCGACAACCTTACCATTATCAAAATGTAATAATGATTTTTATAAATAAAATTTATACATTTTTGTTATTAGTTTAAAGGGGACGATTGATGCTGAAATGATTATGTAAATGATTATCCTGCAATATTTTCTTTTCTGAACAGGTAGCATGATAAGCCAGCATTCTAAAGAGGAGATTGAGGGTTGTAGTAGATGCCAATGTCATGGATAAGGATCGCCACGCTACATTTTCCAGATAAGTAATGGTTAAATCATAGAAATCAAGATGATTATGATCTCAATCCAAGTACGCCATAATGAAAGATGAAGAAAACACCTGTTAAACAAGCCAATAATATATATGTCAGTTCTTTGACATGTGGACATTGCATAACTAGAATTTATTGAGTTTATTGAATTGGGAATTTATTAAATTGTGGAATACTCCATTGTCTATGCGATTTGAACTTATCCATATCAATCAAATCGTTAGAAGGATCCCTGTAAGAGCATCACCAGGAAAGAAAATGAATGAAACTGCCGGGAGACGAATTTCATTTTCAGCTAGTTACAAAAACCCGTAGCTAAACAGATAGGCGTTTTTCTGGGCTTCACTGCTCATAAATGGAGACAAATCTAAAAAATCTGCCACATGGGTTTTCTCCAGAACGGTCCCATTTAGCTATACTCAAGGAGATTTCTCCAGAAACTGAGGGATTCTAAGAGATTTTTGGGATCCTCTGAGCACGATTTTTGCAGTTACGGCCAGCAGAGGAACGGATTCTTCCAGAAATTCGCCAGTGCTAAGCTGAATTTGTATTCATTGGTTCTGACTTTTGTTTATTTAAGCAGAAGAAGAATTTGATTGAAAGGGGGGGGATCGACTGAGATATTTCTCTTTCAGATCAAAACGTTGCTGCCAGGAATAATTTTGGGAATGCTCATCAGGATTGAAGGATTTCTTTTTCACTGTTTGAAGAGCAGACCAAGAGCTGGATTTGGGGGGTCGATAGTTTGGGAAAGGAGAGGACAACACTACGGTTTGATCTTCTGTAACTCGAGACAGTTTCCTGTCAGCAGATACAGTCTTTAAACTGGTGATAACTTATATATATGTTTACAGTTTTATACTTTGCATATGTGTTTATGCTATCCCTGGTCTTGTTAATGTTTTTCTATATTATTATGTTTGTCATAATCTCCTTTAAGAAATTGTGCAAATATATTATGTATGACTATTGACTTATGCTGATTATCGATCTGTAAATGAACATCGTACTGTGAATTTGATGATTGACATCATTACGTATGTGGTTTACGTGTCTATTGTATGATCTTGGTGATTTCTGAATTTATTTTGAAGATTTTGAAGATTATTGATAGTCCCATTAGCAGAATTCGATTTCAGTTTAAATATTTGCATTGCTCTTGATAAGGATAGGACTTAGTTTAAGTTAATATATTTTTGTTCTGTTAATTATATTATTTACAAATTCATTGAATCAGGTGTTTATATTCATGTCATATTCAGATCATTCTTCTTACCTTGTAATTAATGTATATGATGTATCTTTGTAACTCGCCAACTCTGTAAATAGTTATTTAACATTTGGTGTTTTGGTATAAACTGATTCAATTTAGTTGATTTATTTTGTAATTAATAACATTTATTAACTTGCTTAGGGTTAAGTATAGATCTGATTAACAACAATAGTTTTAGTTTTAGTTTTTAGATTTCTTTAGTCTTTCAGGCTAACAGAGCCTTTAAACCTGTCGGGAACAACCATCCCAAAAATCTTGGAACCTGCTTTAAGGATCTTGGTCTGGGTTGTTTTCCCCCGTTACGTGCATAGTCACATATGCTCGTCAACAAATAGCTGGTGAGACAGGTTGTCTGAGCATAAAATCCTGGTGAGACTTGTAGGTTGCTTAGATGTAATCAGTCCTGTAGTTTGTCCTCTGATGTAATTAGTCATGGAAAAGCTCATAGGTTATCCTTGGATGTAATCAGCCCTGATGTGATTCTATGCTAGAAATGGCTAGAGTGAAGTTCGAGTACTTTAGAGAGAAGCTTGGTTTTCTTCAGATTGAGTTTCCCTTAAAAGGGAAGTGATTAGTCTGGAAGACACAGATACACATGATCCTTTCCAACATGGTGGCAGGTTGGGCCTCCCATGGTCAGATGTAAGTGCAAATCCTTTGCCCGGATGGTAGTAGGTGTGACCTACCATGCCAGTGGTTGTAAGTGCATAGCCTTTCCCCGAATGGTAGTAGGTGTGTCCTACCATGCCGGTGGATATAAGTGCATAGCCTTTCCCTGCATGGTAGTAGGTGTGTCCTACCATGACGGTGGATTTAAGTGCAAAGCCTTTCCCCAGATGGTACTAGGTGTGTCCTACCATGCCGATGGATGTAAGTGTCGAGCCTTTCCTGGATGGTAGTAGGTGTGTCCTACCATGCCAATGGATGTAAGTTCTGGGAGCCTTTCCTGGATGGTAGTAGGTGTGTTCTACCATGCCCGTGGATTTAAGTGTTGGGAGCCTTCCCCGGATGGTAGTAGGTGTGTTCTACCATGTCGGTGGATGTAAGTGCTAGAAGCCTTTCCTGGATGGTAGTAGGTGTGTCCTACCATGCTAAGGAATGTAATTGTTGTGTTATGTGTATCTGGGTTGTGGTCCATGAGGAGATGAGATGATCTGAAGATGATGAGGTAATCATAGGATACAAAGGTATTGCAAGACATGTAATCAGTCCTGGGATGTTCCTTCAGGTTTTGTAGTGGCATATAATCAGTCTTGGGAGATCTTGCAGGTTTTGCAGTGGCATATAATTAGTCCTAGGATATCTTGCAGGTTTTGCAAGAGGCATATAATAAATCCTGAGATGTACCTACTTGATGGCTTTCTCCTAGAGATGATGAAGACCTAGAATAGGACTAGGCCTACATCCATCATGAAAAAGGGTTGAAACTATAGATGACTACCTAGCAGAGGACTAGGCCTACATCCAACATGGAAAATGGCTGGCATTGTAGAAACTTTTGATGGCAGATAGTATGGGACAATGATCAAATTATAATAAGATGATGGCAGCATCTATGGTGAAGACTCTTTGACTCCGTGATGATGATGATGTAATGAAGACTTGACCAGATGCGTTGATGATAGTGTAGAGAGAGGATACCTTCCTAGTTAAGAGGGAGTATTGATGTATTTGTAACTTCGAAAGATATTCTGATGTATATTATTATTTTATGTTGTTGTACCCCCATTGGGGATGTGTGTTACCCCTTTACAGGATGTCTAAATTGTTTCTATACCTTGATGTACAACCTCTGTTGTAAGTCAGGGAAATAGTCCCCAGTGTAACATCATGTAATATGTAATTGTGGTCTCTCTAGGAGAAGTGGGCCCCATTTGAGAAGACATGTAGGCTTGAGTCTTATATGTGGTCACTGACTTGAAAGGGTATAAATAGGGAGGCACTCTCCCTCATTTATAAATGCCATACAAACTCTCTAAGGCGCATGAGAGAGAGAGACATTTAGAGGAGGAGAGAAATATAGTTTCTGAACATTTCTTATTATTGCTTTTGATCATCTTACTATTCTGAAGAAGTTTGCAAGGTTTTCTCCTTTATGGTTTTCCCGATGAAAAATATTTGTGTCTTGTGCATCTTTTACATTTTATGCATTTTGTTGTAGTTGTTATTCCTTCAGATAAAGATCCTAGATAATCTAATCAGATCTTAAGAAAATCTAACATAATTTTTGTGGAGGGACCATAAATTCCTATGCATGCAATATAACATTTGTTCTCCATTGTTTTTATCTAGTTCAATATATGTTTTTCCTACTAGCAATAATAAACAGATAATTAATTCAAAATGAGGGGATTAAAACTCGGGGTATTACATTATGTAACTCATCTCCATTCATCAATCATACATTGCACTAATATTTTGTTTTCAAGCACCTGTTCATCAGATTTGGATAAAAATTTGATAACTTGACCTAATTGGCTATGTTCTAGATGCTCCTTCACAAAAGGATCCTCATGTTGAGGTCTAAATCCTCCATGACATTGAGAACAATAGAGTGGATGTCGATGTGAGGGAGGGATTGTTGATGTATATGTAACTTCGGAATGTATTCTTCTATGTATTTTATATTATTGTAACCCGATGTTTATTCCAGGATGTTTCTATTATGTATTTGAG
>LPNX010839288.1:0-86804 GCA_001517045.1 Pseudotsuga menziesii
TTCACAAAATTCCACCATTTGCATACCAAACGAGTGGACCAACGCAAACATATTCATTATTTTTTGGGGAAAAAATAACATACCAACCTTAGAAGAACTTCGTTTTTGGGGATTTATACTTAGTTTCCATCAATAAAAGTTATGTATTCCGGAAGGTAATTCGATTGTCCATGTTTTATATTCTTACGCCATATTCCAAAAAGTTGTGTAGGTACCTCTGATATTGATTTTTGACGTTCAGATTTTTGTTTTTCCATAAGTCCATTGCAACGAATGCGTCATAAGTGACCAGCATTAGCTTGCACCAGCCCATGAACCAATCGAGATTACATACTTCAAGTTAGCAATTCAACACAAATTTGGGGTGAGTAAATTAGTTATAGGCAGGGGAATAAACCAATCTATTGGGGTTAGTTTCATATTCTTATCCGATATGTTGGGGTTATCTCTTAAAGTAAATGTGGAATGTATCGATAAATGTGGGTACTCTTGCCGTTTGCTGCGACAGACTATTTATGCTGTGGAATTCTACTGGACTAGTATAACTGGCCTTCTTCTGACACAACAATACAATTTTGCTAAGTATCGAGAAGGAACGGGATAGAATGATTCTGTTCCTGCCAACAATTATTCCATCTCTGTTTGGTTGACTAAATCCCACCAGAAATAAGAGAATATTACATGTTATGAGGTCCAGACGTAAGGGATAACATCTACAAAATTGGTTTTGAGGATATAACTTTCTTTAAAGAGAGTAACATTATTATAAACATAAATAATAAATAATATAATTTATTATTATTAATCAATAAAAATTAAATTAAATTAAGAGAACATGACCTGTTAATACAAGTACCCAAACCATATATAGTGTGCCCTCCTTTTTTTTTAATATCACCATCCTTCATTAATTATTTATTTATATCAATACATATTAGGAGAATACTCCTATCAGACTAATAATTCAACCATTTTTTTTTTAAATTCCTCCATCTTAGATTCAATTATTGGACAAATCCTTAGTATTATCTCACATCGCATCTGCCTCAAGAAAAAGAATTAACCCCAATTACATTTATCGAAGAGAAACATGTGGATCACACAAAGCCATGGGCCTATTTTGATAGGGCTTCTTAAATCAAATTTGAGAACTATGTTATCCTTAATATTATCTTGCATCTGCCTCAAGAAAAAGGATTAATCCCAATTACATTTATTATCCAAGAGGAACATGTGGATCACACAAAGCCATGGGCCTATTTTGATACGCTTCTCAAAACAAATTTGAAAACTATGTTGGGGTGAGGTAGTTGTTTTTTATATTTCTCATTATTCACATTTTTTACAAATGTGAGGTAGTTGGGGTGAGGTAGTTGTTTTTTACAAAATAGAAATAGTATTTGGTTTTGATACACACAATTATACTGAGCTCGTGTCATTAAAAATGATGTTGTTATTTGCACAGGAAAGAAATAACTTCTTAGAAAAAACACTATATAAATTTGAATTTGATTTTGAATTTGGAAAAATTATACACCCATCATTAAAGGAAATGGCTACTATAACTCTGTTGAAACAAACTCATCCTAAGTCTTTGAAAAATATTGTAAAGTAACAATTATTATTATAACAATTTTTTGGTACTAAAATTATTGGAATTTGCGGTGGTGATACTATATATATATATTAAAAGTTAAAAAAATATGATACAAGTAAAATGAACACAATTATTAAAATAAATTTTAGTGATGATAATTTAAAAAATTTAAATTATATAAATTTTAGGTTATTTTTTAAAATATTATAAATATGATGTAAATAAAATGGATAAGATAGTTTTTTAAAACACTTTGAATTTAATAAAAATAAATAAGTACATATTCACAGCAATTTGAACTTGTAACATTCTATTTACAACTACTTATCTCAATTACTCATTACCAATTACTCTAACCTAATGAGCTATCATAGATAACCAAAATATAAATAAAAAGAACAAAATAAATATGATGATCTTTATAATTTATTTTACATTAAAATGTTACATCAAACCATATAAAATTAATAAGATTAAAATATTTTTTTAATAATTTGAAAACCAAAAAATAAAAAATTATTTCAAAACAAAATTTATTAATTATTACATAAAATAATATTTTTTATGTTTAGATACTAAAATAAAAATTTATTAGAATTTTAAATCGATAAAAAAATTTAAAAAAAAACTTTTTTTAATAACTTATTTTTAAATGTACATCTTAAACTTTACTTAGATTCATTCAATATTAAATTTATTTAAATCGATAAAAAATTTAAAAAAATAAATTTTTTAATAACTTATTTTTAAATATAGATATTAAGATTTACTTAGATTCATTCAATATTAAATTTATTAAATATCAACTAAATACAAAATAAGAAATAAATTTTTTAATATTTAATATTTTTATATATAAAAGAACTGCAATAAAATATATATTATTAAATTTATGGATTCATTCAATTTTATTAAATATCAACTAATAAAAAAATAAGAATCAAAATTTTTAATATTTAATATTTCTATAATTAAAAGAACTCCAATAAAACATAAAATATTTTCACGATTTCGTTAATATTTTATATTTCTTGTTCTTGTTCTTGTTCTTTTATATATATTAGTATTTTATTTTGGATTAGTATTTGGTCATTTTATAAAAAAAAAAAAATTTCATGAGGAAAAAATCTGCCTTTGTTATTCATTGAATCAAATGACATTATACAAGTTCAGCAAGTTCAGACCATGACAACCACCCTGAAATCTGAGGAGGAATGGCACAAATATCAAGTAATAAACCCATCAGAAATCAGACTCTTCATGGAAATGGGACTGTCATTTCAGTCACATCAAACGAGAGCCAATAACTCATCTGAGCTGCATTCTAAAGAGAAGCACTTCTGAGGGAGAGACATAAACAGAAACAGGGAAATCCTGTATCACCAAAGATATCATGCAAAGCATATTCAAAGAGACATCATACAGCTTCAGAATAACTGGAAATATCCAGAATAAACCAGACGGTTCTCATCATGTTCCATAATGCAGCCCTTTCCTTGAGAAAGAGAAAGTGCCTTTTTAGAAAGACGGTCAGCCCCGTTGTTGTGCTCTCGATAAATGTGATTGAATGACAGACCCTGAAAGCTAGTAGCTAGCCTCTTCGTCTCCCTACACCAATGAACAAGTTCAGGTGGGGAGAGAGTAGATGATCCCTTTGCCCAATTGATGATTATCAGAGAATCACCAAATACTTGGGCAAGTGGAATCCCCATCATTTGGGATATATGCAGGAGTGCCCAAAGACTGAGCAACTCCGCCTTGGTATTAGTGCCATGTCCGACTCCTAAAGAGATTTCTAGATAGTGGATGTCACTAATGAAAATGATTATACCAGCACCAGCAATCCCTTTTTGTGATGCTCCATCCATAAAGCCACAGGGAAAGAGTTTACCAGGTGGCGGGCCAATGATTCTGCATTTCTATGGTCATTTTATAAATTGAAAATAAGATGGAAACTAAATGTTTTATATTAAAAAAAATATTATTATCATAATACTTAATTATTTATATTGATAATTAATTATATTTTGGAATATGAGAGAAAAATAATAGTAATACAAAATTATTTAATTAAAAGAAAATAAATACACATACAACTGTTTGATTATTAAATACAATAATAAGCTTAATTCTATTGATGATACAATTATTACCTTAACTTCAACTCTAATAATCTACTCTAAGGGTTGTTATATTAATTATGAGATAACTATTAGGTTAACTCAAATTATACAACTATTAAATTAAATTTAGATGAATGTACTAATTAAAGCATAGTAATTAAAAACTATTAGATGAATGTATAGTTGTACTCTTGACTTCATCTCTCGGCCTGAAAAGTCAAACTTCATTGCACTAAAACCATACATAGCTCAATAAGATTTTTAGTTGTTAGGTTATGTACTCCTAGGGTGATAGGCTAGATGCACTCTAAAACAATGTATTAATAATTTATTATGGATCTCAATGTGTCAAATGTTGGTTGTTGCAAGTTAATAACCTATTGATATTCTGTAGCCATAAGTAACTATAAAACTATGATAAAAATTTACTCAAGTGCCTGGTCCTCACATTCAACCCTTTGGCTCCTCCTCCCCCAGTGCCTCCTATTCAACCCCTGCGGACTCCTCAAGCTATTGCACCACCTGCTTCTCAAGTTGTTGTACCACCAGCTCCTTTTAGTTCTTCTGTCGCCCCATCCACCACTACTGCTTCTCCACCTTGCTCCATCCCCCCTCCACATTGCCCACCTTCCACCAGCTCTGCGTGCAATTTTATGTCCAACCCGATCGTCGAGAAAAAGACCACTCCGTTTCCCACCAAAAACCCACCTGCAGGAACCATGGAGGAAGAGAACAACTCCAGTGATGAAGATATGGCGACATCCACTGGAAGTTCGGCGACATCATCACACGAGCCTGCAAAACCAGCATCTTCAGGCTACATTTGTCCTATCATGGAGGAACCATGGCCGCCAAGGCTACGTGTCCATCTGTCTGCATGCAGGATGGTTTATGTTCAAGTTTCTTCTTGGCCACGTCTTGTTCAGCTTGAGAATATTAGGTTTTTTGTTTACTGTATAGAGAATTGAACAACTTTTTGTTTTTTCCTCCATGAACTTGGGAGGCTTATGTTTATGCTTATCTGGACGACCTATTTTCCCTCTGAGAGGGAGGGTTTTGTGGACCTGTTTTCTCTTCCGGAGGGAGGGCCCAGTCTTATTCTGAAACTCTATATTTGCTCCACTTGAGTAGGTCTGTGTGTAACCCTGTATGTACCACTATTTTCTTTTTTTTAATATAATAGCTCTCAACTTAAAAAAAAAACTATAATACTATAAATTTAATTATCTTAATAAATTAAGAATAAACACCACATGTAAAATTTAAATATCTTTTAATTACAAAAATTTAAATATCTCAATTTCAATCCGTCTTCTTAATTATTATTTTTTTTTATTAAAATTTTTTGGTAAAATATACATGCCAAAAAGAGCCATGAATCCAAAGTCTATAAACGTACATGTGATACTTGTTATACATATATGTAGTTGAAACAGAGCAGATTGAGGAAAACGGAACACATATACAGAGAGTAATACTCTATCCGTTTATATAATAGAAATCAAACACCAAAACGGTTACAACAAACACCGCAGATTTAGGATCTGCATTAAGTGAACTACAGTTCAACTAGCTGAAGAATAAATTCTCCATTATTTCAAGTCTTCCCCTTAATGGAGAATGGATTAATAGCTACACCTAACATTTCCCTAAACAATTCAAATTTGACTTTTCCGAGAGGCTTTGTGAAAATGTCAGCAGTATTTTCACAAGTATTACAATATATGAGATCTATTTCATTGGATTGCAGCTTCTCTCTAACAAAATGATACTGAGCATCAACATGCTTTGTCTTTGCATGAAAGATCGGATTATTTGCCAACTTGATTGTACTTTGGTTATCACATTTGATTACTCTAGGTTCCTTTTGTTCTTTTATGACATCTTGAAGAAGTCTTCTCAGCCAAACAGCTTCACAGGTTGCTGCACACAGGGCCTTGTATTCTGCTTCAGTAGAGGACAGAGATACAGTAGGCTGCTTTTTACTGCTCCATGAAACAATTCCGGATCCTATGCTAAATGCATATCCAGTGGTTGATCTTCGATCATTCGGATTCCTAGCCCAATCAGAATCTGAATAACCTGTCAACTCAACAATAGAAGCATCAGTATATTTAATACCAAATTCAAGTGTTCCTTTTAGATACCTGAGTACCGTCTTTGCTGCATTCCAATGGCTTTCTTGAGGTTTTGCCATAAACTGACTTAGCACACTCACATAATATGCAATGTCAGGTCTAGTTGTAGTGAGATAATTCAAACTACCCACCATCTATCTGTACATTGTAGCATTCACCTCCTTTGAACCATCATCACAAGAGAGTTTCACATTCTGTTGCATGGGAACAATAGATGATTTACACTGATCCATCTTAAATCTCTGAAGTACATCTCTGACATACTTACTTTGACAAACAAATGTTTGACCTGCATTCCTCCAAACTTCAAGACCTAGACAGTAATGAAGCTCACCCAGATCTTTCATATCAAAAACTTGTGACAGCTGCTTCTTGATTTCATCAATCAGATTCGCTGCATTTCCTGTAATTATTAAGTCATCAACATATACAGAAATCAATACTATATACCCCTGCTCATCACATTTGATATATAGATTTGGATCACTCTTGCTCCTCATAAATCCCTGTTGAAGAAATAAAATGTCTATCTTCTCATACCATGACCTAGGTGCCTGTTTTAGTCCATACAATGCTTTCTTTAATTTACACACTAAGTGTTCTTGCCCTTTTTCCACAAACCCTTCAGGTTGAGTAAGGTACACCTCCTCTTTTAACTCACCATTCAAGAAGGCAGATTTAACATCTAATTGGTTTAGCTTCCAATTATACTTTGTAGCCAAGGCAATTAATAATCTGATAGTATTCAATTTAGCTCCAGGTGCAAATGTTTCAGTATAGTCAATACCTTCTGTTTGTGAATACCCCTTTGCCACCAATCTAGCCTTATATTTGTCTATGCTACCATCTGATTTAAACTTGGGTTTGTATATCCATTTGCATCCTATTGGCTTTTTATGTTCAGGCAATTTCGTCAATTCCCAGGTATTGTTTTGCATTATTGATTCATATTCCTCCTCCATTGCATTTCTCCATTCATCAAGTGCATTGGCTTCATCAAAACTAATGGGTTCTATGACATTCGAAATGCTACTCATAAGGGCATAGTCTTTGTACCTTTCAGGAGCTCGAACCTGTCTTGAAGATCTTCTTAGCTGTTGATTACCTTCCTCTTCGCTGTGTGAACTTTTGTTTTCTTCACTAGTTGAGCTTGGACTATTTGTATCAGTGAATCCCTCTTGCTGTTGCTGTTGCTGCTGTTCCTGAATGTTTGGCTGTTGTAATACAGTTTGTTGTTCTTGTGTAACCCCTTCATCAAGAACTGGTTCATCAAGAACTTTATACCATTCCTCATGGCTTTGGTTGTTGTTCTCTGAAATTTATGTTTCCTGTTCATGGAAGAGTACATCTCTACTTGCAAATACCTTGTGAGTAGAAGGATCAAACAATTTATATGCTTTGAATTGAGAACAGTAACCTATGAAGATACATTTAATGGCTTTAGCATCCAGTTTCTTTCTATTTTCCTTTGGAATATGTGCAAAAGCCGTACACCCAAAAACTTTCAAATTCTGAACTACTGGTTTGAAACCATACAAAGCTTCAAAAGGAGTAATATTATCAAGACTCCTAGTTGGACTTCTATTCTTTAGGTAAACATCAGTATTTATGGCTTCACCCCAGAAGGTATTTGAGAGACTCTTACCTTTCATCATACTGCGTGCACACTCTACCAGGGTTCTGTTTTTCCTTTCAGCAACTCCATTCTGCTGTGGAGTGCTAGGTACTGTAAACTGCTGTACAATTCCATTATCTTTGCAATATTTTTTGAAGTCCCCTGATTTATACTCTCCCCCTTGATCTGAACAAAGGATTTTAATGGATTTTTCTATCTGTTTTTCAACCATGTTTCGGAACTCCTTAAAGTACTCAAAAACATCACTCTTTCTTCTAAGAAAGTAAACCCATGTGTATCTTGTGCAATTATCAATAAATAGTAGAAAATAAAATGCACCTCCTAAGGATCTAGTCTGCATAGGCCCGCAAACATCAGTATACACAAGATCCAACACATCTCTTTTTTCCTTATCAGGATTAGAAGGAAATTCATTTCTGTGCATCTTTCCTAATGCACATCTTTCACAAGGAATGTTCACATTTTTTAACATGGGAAGTCCTTCAACCATATTATGCTTCAATAATAACAATAAATCTGGATGATTGATGTGACCATACCTTTGATGCCAAAGACTCTCTGTTGGCATGATTGCAGAAGTTAATGCGTAATGCTCTTTACTAGTAACATCAAGCTTGTATAGGCCTCCTACTCTGACTCCCTTTGCAAGAGTTTTGTGTTGGTCCAGTAAGTCCTTCACTATGCAGTAGTTTTTGAAAAATTCAACCTTCAAATTCTAATCTGTAATAGTAGACACAGATATCAGATTTTTCTTTATCCCTGGCACATACACCACATTGCGAATGTGACGAATACTACCATTTGGCAATGTCACTGGAATATCTCTGTATCCCTTGATCTGATAAGCACGGTCATCACCAAGATATATACTAGCACCATTCTGTGTTTCTTTATAGTTAGTATACCACTTCTTATTACAAGTCATATGCACTGATACTCCGGAGTCAACAAACCAAGTATCAATATCATCAATTTCAGCAGATAAAGCAGCATTAGACACAAACAGTCTAAGATCCCTTGAGTTAAAGTTTGGCGTTTCAGAAATCTTATCAGCAATTTCATCTCTAGCCATAAACAGTTTTAGATCATGTGGTGAAGAGTCTTCAGCAAAATGACCTAAATGTTTTCTAGGTTGTCTATTCCTAGCCTCATCATTCTTTTTCTTATAACAGTCTTTAATAAGATGTCCAGGTCGACCACAATAAAAACAACTTTTTGATTCATTCCTATTAGATGGCATACCTTGATTCGGTCTTTGAGGAGCTCTACTCTGTGATGACCTGCCTCCTCTGCCTCTTTCTCCTGATCTCCCTCTCGGAGATCTCTTATTTGACCACAATGCCAAACCTAAATCTTGAGGCTTAAAGTTCCCACGCCTCTCTTCTTCTTGCAGCAAAATACCTGTCAGCTCTTCAAAAGTAGGAGGTTTCTCCCTTGCTGCGAGACCTGTTATAAACATATGGTAGTCCTCTAGCATACCATTCAATGTAATTGTTATGAGATCAGTGCTGGAGACCTTTTCTCCTATGTCTCCTATCTTATCTTTCACTTCTTTGAGACGACCCAAGAATGAACTAACAGACTCATTTGCATCCATCTTAATGCCTAGCAATTTAGTTTTTAAGAAAAGAAGACGGTTTGTATTGCTAGTTTCATACAGATCTTTAAGTGCTGTCCATGTTTCAGCAGAATTTTTAGCTTCTCTGATATGTGGAATAATACTATCTTTAACAGACATTCGTAATAGTACCTTGGCTTTGTTTTTGCGCTTATCCCAGTCTTGAATTTGTGCTGGTGTTCCACCCGCAGCTGCTAAAGGATTCGCTTCATCTCCATTGGTGATTGTCCAGACACCATAGCCTTCCATCAGGGTCTGCATTTTGAATTTCCAGTATATGAAATTCGAGCCATCCAATTTGTTGGCCTCATTGAGATAGGTCTCTGCCAATGGATTTGACATCTCAGCAACTCCTTCTGTCTGACACACTGAAGGTCTCCGGTTCAGGTCCAAGCAGCGATTTCACCGGCTCTCCAAATCGTGAGCTCTTCAAAACAATAGATCTTAGGCTCTCCACGCTTTCTCTCAATACAGCGATTTTTTTTTGGTAAAAATGTTTTGGCAATAATTCCAATCCAGCAATATAATCTACATACAGTAATGGGTAAACAAAACATTTTGGTAATAGATCCAATACAGCAATGGAAAATATACAGAACGAGTTCAATCAACGATCAGGGTTTTATAAATCAAAAAGTTGTTTTTATAGTGGTCGACCTGGACATCTTATTAAAGACTGTTATAAGAAAAAGAATTAACTCCAACACCGTAGTAGGCTGGGGATCGATATCTCCCACGGTGATCCTTCACGCTGATCTCCACGGCTTCTCCTTACACTTCCTCGAAGGCCAGGCCACAAGGGCTCTCACTTAGCCTCAATGGGCATTCAAAACAACGATCGGTTCTTCAACTGTCATGCTTGCCCGCAGCAGCTCATGGCTTCACCTTCGGCGGCTTCACACTCACAGCAGCGGCTCCTTCACGCTCCTGGGCTCTCACTCAGCGGCTCCTGTGCTCTGATACCAAGTTGAAACAGAGCAGATTGAGAAAAACGAAACACACATATATGGAGAGTAATACTCTATCCATTTATATAACAGAAATCAAACACCAAAACGATTACAACAAACACCGCAGATTTAGGATCTGCATTAAGTGAACTACAGTTCAACTCGCTGAAGAATAAATTCTCCATTATTTCAAGTTATGTTCCATAACGTCTTAACGAAATCTCAGTTGAAAATGCTGACAAGTAATGCTTGCAATTCCCAATGAGTTTTCCATTGAGCGGTTTATCGTAAAAGAAGCAAAAGCGTGAAGAATTCATAAAAAAAAATTGCTTTTTTTGTAGCGCTCTTCAATAACTTCAAACATGGAATATGATGAGTGGCCTAGGTTACCTTTCCAATAATTGCAGGCCACACATTGGGCGGTGCACGATCCACCTATTCCTTGTCACCACATCTCACACAAAATGATGAACCTTAGAATACCCCACCCATGTATAATCCAACTAAGCTAAAGGGTAAATCTTGTCCTTAATCACAAATTGAAGACCAGAAATCGCCATTAAAAAGGTCCAGAAGGTTCTTATTGCACGCCCACGATGTCATTTGAAGTGCAAATTAAAAAATCGTGACAGATGTTAAATCTAAGCTTATCGCCAAAAAAAGGAAAAACCAGCTAGTGGTGTGTCGGCGTATGCAGGAGGAGCATTATAGTAGTAGTAAACTACCAAATTATTGTGCATGCACGTTTCATGGCCACCATTGAGAGACAGTCCTCTGCCGCCCCACCGCACCAAATATTATATACAGTTCTCCCTTCATCTAATCTCATCTCATCTTCTTGAGTTTGTGAAAGCCCCACCAGGGCCACCACCATGCATTCCTGCTTTTCCAAGTCTCTCTCACGCTCCACTATCGGTTAGTGCAGGAATCCAAATAACATTTGCAGAAGTTGCCACGTATCACACAATAATTTGTTTGAGGCTCCTGCTAACTCTATAAAAGCCTCTGGCTCTTTGTAGGTTTCACATAAGAGATTATATTGGGTACTATCAGCTTGCCTTTAATATTTGAATTGCATTTACAAAGAATTTATAGGACAAGCAAAGCTGCAGTGTGGATTTGCGAAGCAATGTCGAACTACAGGCTCTTCCTTTTCACCGCAATGGCGGCTCTTCTGTTTGGTTGCGCTATCGTTGAGAGCCGCGTTACACGAAGCAACCTGGGTTTGGACCTCGGCGGAGGTTTGGGTCTCGGTATTGGTGTTGGCGCCGGCCTAGGCTTGGGCGGTTCTAGCGGTAGCGGGAGTGGGAGCGGGTCTGGATCGGCCTCAGGCTCTGGCTCCGGCTCCGGCTCCGGTTCCGGTTCTGGCTCAGGTTCAGGTTCCGGTTCAGGAGCTGGTTCGGGTGCCGGGTCTTACGCGGGCTCAGGGGCAGGCAACGGAAGCGGCCAAGGTCGTGGTTCAGGAAGCGGCTATGGGGCGGGGTCGGGCAACGGCCAGGGCTACGGTGCGGGCTCCGGTTCTGGCAGCGGCCACGGAAGTGGCTCTGGTTCGGGTAGTGGTTCTGGGAGCGGCTACGGAAGTGGCTCTGGCAGCGGCAGTGGCTATGGAAGTGGATCTGGTGCTGGTTCGGGTTACGGTTCTGGCTCCGGTTCAGGTTACGGCGCTGGAAACGGTGGCGGTAATGGAGGTGCTCCTGGTGGCGGATACTAAGCTCAACTAAGAAAGGAAAGACAAGAACAAAATGGCATGTTTCCTTTGACGATTACGAGATAGGTTGCATTCCAATATAATAGCACGTGATTAAATTAGATAGGCATGCATGGCTGCCATGTTTATGTAGATAATATTCTGTACTCTTCTATATGTAATCACTTTCTTTCCATGTAAAGACTGCAGGCATACATGTATTACTATCGTTATAAAGGAAAAATAAATTATTTTCTTGTGTTACAATTCTCGTTAGGAGCAACTTTCATTTTGGTTCTTTATTTGCATGCAGAGAGTAATTAAAAGGAGAATGATCTAATACTGCTATAGGTAAAATATAGAGTAGAAAATCGGAATATTAAATAGATGTCTTTTTATTTTTTAAAGCAAACACATCAATGTATTTTTGCATATATATATTATATTAAAGAAAAAGTAAAATTATATTTAGTTATTATTTAAATTGTAGTTACATTCTTTAATGTAAACCATGATTGAATATGTGCATCTTAATTAGATAAGTCCATTTCGAATCATTCTAAAATTAATACATATTACAATCAAAATATTTCGCATTTTTGAGATCATAAATTTATATTTTTCAGTTCCTCATGTACCTATTCATATGTACAGATTTTCTACTTCAATAAAGAGTTCAATTCTGTTCATCAAAACCCATATACTCGGTATACAAAATAGTCACAAAAAATTCATTTTGAAGTTCAAAGATGTCATAAACCAAAGCTGTTACAGAATCAGAAAATATCTTCATATGCATAAAAACTTTTAGTTCAGTCTTTAAGAGTAACATTTCAATGATATAAATTATTCATCTTCCAGGACATTGAGATTTTTTTTTTATTTATATTAATTTTTATTTATTTATAGGATCTTTATATTTTTTTCTAATAATTTATTTATGAAATTTATTTTCAAAAAAAACACTGTAGATGTATAGTATTCATTATATAAAGCTATGATGATGGTTAATCAGACCTAAAAAAACTGATTATTTAGTTTGTTTTAAAATTGTATTCCTATGCTAGAGCTTGGAGAGAAGCATCCACAGCTCACACTGTATATAACAGTGAAAAACGTTAAAAAAAATATTTAAATTTGTTCATACAAAGAGATTTTGAAGAAGATTATTAATGTCCACTAAGTCACCTTACTTTAAAATGGTATTAACTTCTATAAATTTTTTAAAATTTTGGAAAAAAAGATTAGTAATATGCATTAAGTCACATTTTTAATGGAAAAACGATTTCGATGGAGAACGGAACGGCGGAGCGCCTGATCCGCGGCTAGGGTTTCCCTAGCCGCCACCTCCTCTCCTACGCAGAGCCGAGCTTGACTGGATCGCAGGCTGCTCCTCGTCCTCAGCTCGGGCTCGTCCTCAGCGCGGGGTTTTGTTGTTGCTTTTATTTTTTCAGCGTGGGGTTTGCTGCAGGTTTCTCAGCGTGGAGTCCTCTCAGGAAATGGGCTCTCATGCCCAGCTCGCTGCTTTCAAGGCCCTTGTTCAAGCTGGCGCTCCCCAGGCAGCTTCTCATTCTTCCTCCAAGTTCGTGAAAAAGATAGACGAGATCCCTTCTCTACAGCTCTCTCCTTCGGATCCATGCCAGAAAGCTCTCATCCTCTCTGAGCAAGCCCTCATTGGCAAGTTCACAAGGTTGTGGCCCAGCCCAAGGCGGTGGAGATCTGGATTGCAGAACACTGGAACCCTCTTCTGCAAGGACAAGTCTCTCTATTTGCAGCTGAACGAGGGTTTTTTGTATTCCTGTTCTCAAATAAAGAAGAAAGAGACCTTGTCTTTCGTTCGGGCCCTTTCTTCATGGGCTCGAGAGGTCTGTTCTTAGCCCCTTGGTCTCTGGGGTTTAACCTAGAAGCTGAGATCACTGCCGCTCCAGTCTGGGTAAGACTCCCTAACCTCCCTCTTCATCTTTGGGGGAAAAGTACTCTGATCAACAATGGTAATAAGCTAGGCGGCTATCACGACCTTACTTGAACAGGATCTGTTCTATAGGTTGTACATCAAGTCTGCGTATTCATACACAGACAAGCACAAAAATCCGGAAGATGAACTGTGGTTCTCAGGCCAGAGCGCGAATACTGTGATGGTTGGGAGTTACCGCTCCCCTCCGTCCCTCGATGAACGTCCCATCTGTGACATTTCCAGTTCCAGACAGTGAAGGCTTCAGAGCGTTCTGACGGATCCCCCTTTATTTCTTACTATTATATAGGGGTGGCAGGCGCGGGGGGGATTCTCTTGAATCCCGAAGGATATGTTGACCAGACCTTTGCTTGGGGGCTTGGGCGAAGAACCAATAACGAAGCGGAATGGATGGCCCTTATTCAAGGTCTTCATCTCTTAAATAGTAAGAAGATTAGCAGGGTTCTGATATTTGGGGACTCAAGGCACGTCATTTACAAGTTGATCAATGGATATCCTACAGGAGCTATCAATTGTCGTCGGTTATATGGGAAAGCCAAGCTTCTCATGTCCAACTTCTATGAGATTTATCACATCCTCCGGCAAAACAACACAGCAGTGGATAGTATGGCCAATGTGGGAGCCTCCCTCCCGCAAGGACTTTACAGTTAGAATGGAGCTCAGCCCTCTCTCAAGCCTATTCCCTAATGAGGCGCTGGATGCACTCTCCTCACTTAACTACTTGGAACTCCCTATTGATGCATATAACCCTCTCCCAACTCAATAAAATTACCTCACCCATCCCTCCTTCACCCCCCTTTTCCTTCTCTCCCATTTCTCCTTCCTCTTCTTTCCCCTTTCCCAACTATCTCCTCACCCTTCTTTTTTATCCCCTCCTCTTTTTAGACCTCCCTTCCTCCTTCATTTCCCCCCACTCCGATTTGACCCTCCCCCTAGCAGCTGGCTTCCTCTCTCTTTTCGCCGGCTCTTTACATTTAATTGCCCATCCTCTCAACTTCTTTCTCTTGGCCGTGTGGACTACGGTCTGCTCTCCCCTCCTCTCGAGCTCTCCCTGCATTAAAGCTTTTAGGCGGTGGGGTTATTGCTATCCTCCCTCGCACGTATGCTCTGTCTTCGAGCCTCTCCATATGCCGCTCCATTGCAAAGTCATGTATTCTCTCCCGGTCTTGGATCAGTTCGGCTCTCATGATAAGCTTCGAATTCTTCAGGAGGTGGTGACTGGTATTGAAGGAGGACAGTTGCACGACATTCCTTGGCAGGTTCTCCCCCTGACTCGCTCATTTGTGAAGGAGAGGCTGGCTCTCGCCGCCTTCTCCGACTGCCACTGTAATTTCACCTTTGCGCTGTGGCCTCGAGGCTCTGGTTCTGGAATAAATACTTCTCTCTTTGACAGCCCACGTCGTATATTAGGCTGCTTTTGTTCCGGGTGGCAGGATGGCGTGGTAGGAACATTGGTTTACTCTGACAGACAAGGGGGTTCGGTGCTTCAGCAGGAACTGTCAGCGTTGAGTTGCATCCTTAATTGGCCCGCGCTTGAGTTTTCGAACATCATTCCAACTGCTGACCCTCTGTTCAGACAGTTTGATTGCCTAGAAATCTCCTCTGATTCTGGCAGGATGGCTCAACCTGGGGATAATGCAGGCATCCAGAACATTAAGAAAAATTTGCGGCGTCTGTATGAGATGGTTTCCATAGGAATCATGGATAACAGGGAGGTAGCCCGAGACATCAAAAAGTTGGAGGACACTGTGAGTTACACTTCCCTTCAGATCAACAACCATGATTCCCGTATCGATGATAACGAACGTACCTTGCGTGAGATGATGGGGAAGGTGGATAGGATTCAGGAGGACCTTGCGTGACTCATCTCCATGAATCAGGGCAGCAGGATCAATGGAGCAACTGGTGAAGCGGAGCGTCCAATGGAGGAAGAGTCAGTTGTGCAACCAAATCACTTCAGAGGTCACCTGTAATCTGGTTTTATTATGGATACATGTTTTTTTGTCTCTTATTATGTAAGCAATATATAAGGGTATATACTACCCGTGCTGCTAGTTATCATGGAAAAACTTTGTATGTAGTTTTTTGGATTACTTCGAGGTTTAGCCTCAGTTCTTTCCCTCTGATCTGCAGGTTTATCCTCCCTCTCTTTTTTTATCTGTACTGAATGGTTGTGCACAGCCCGTTTATAATATACTTTTTTCAGTTTCTGTTAAAAAAATAAGCTAGGCGGCTATCTAGATACTGCAGAACCAAAAGGGGGTCAGTACAGATGTGCCAGTATCTGCGTAGAGGTGAATCTAGAGAAAGGGCTTCCGGAGGCCCTAAAGCTCACTTTAGGAGAATGGAGCCATATACAAGAACTGGATTACGAGCAGATCCCCTTCAAATGCAACTTCTGTCATGTTTACGGCCACTTCGCTAAAAGTTGCCCCAAGCTTGCAGAACCACAGAAACCAGCAAATCCCCCAACTCCCAACAATCCAGAATTTCAGACGGTTTCAAATCGACGCCGTCCTCCCCGACGAAAGGAGCCTCAAGCGTCTCAACAAAAGGTAGATCATTCTCCTCTTGCAGATGCTCCACGACCGGAAAACAAAAATAGTTTTGCAGTACTCCAGGAAGATGAAGCACAAGAACCTGAAGTTGCAGCTGTCCAGGATCAGGGCAACTCTGGCCCCATAGGCTCCGTGGAGGTAGCTGGACAATCTCCAAAACCTGCTTCTCCAGTTTCAAAGAAAGATCCCAGCGTTTTGATCCGTGAGACTTCAGCCCAGGCAGGACCGACATTCTTGATCCCTTCGTCAGAGGGAACCTCCGACTCCGAAGACGTCTCAGCTCCTTCTCCTCCCCTCACCAGAGGACGAAAGACAAATAAAGAACGCAGAGAAAAGGAAGTAGCCTCAAACATCAGCGCGGGCTCACATAAGAAATTGGATCCTTTCATTAAGGGGCACTCCTCTCCGCCTGTTTAATGTTTTGTTTCTGTATTCTTCTCTGCTCTCAATTTGTGAGAGTCTACTCTTGCAAGCAGTCATTTTCTCGAAATAGCAACAGAAAAATTTGGGATTCACTTCTCATAGCACTTTTAAGAAGGCTGACTGTTCTGATAGAGGACATCAGTATTCTTTTTCAGAATTCCTCTTTGTACGCCTGGCTGGGCTACAACCTTTTTTAATCAATCAAAAATTTCTCAGTTTCTGTTAAAAAAAAAAAGTCACATTTTTAATGGGTTATTAATGTGTATTAAGTCACCTTTTTAATGGGTTGAAAAATGTATTATTATTATAGTATTTTTAAAAGATATATTGCTTTAGTAATTACGGAATGGATTTGTTTATTTTTAAAACAATTATAAATATATAAAATTTAATTTAAAAATATATATATAATTATAAAAAAGTTATAAATTTTTTAAATAATAATAAAATTTTATTTTAGAAAGAATTAGTTCTTACTTAGTGATGCAATATTTATTTTAGTCGAATAAGTTAGCTTATGTGGGTTACCTATGAATGATCTCCGTAATAATGTGAATTTGAATAATGAAATTCCTATGTTCTCCATGCAACAAGTTGATTATGATGTAGATATCCATGCAACAAGTTAAGTATGCGTTAGATAGCCTTGCTTCAAATAATAAAAGGTAAAGCCAAAGAAACGGCCAAACTTAATGCGTTGCAAGTTCCAACACAATCTATTTGAATTTCGTTAAGGCAAATAAATAAGAATTTAATTAATTTACTAAAAATGCTGGAAATATTTTATTCAAATAGGCATGGATATGTCCCATCACATTGGAGTTATAATTATTATAAATCACTACCTAATAATGATCCAAAATATAGAGATGTTTTTTCGTGGTTTTTCTACAATGTTCGTAAGAATATAATTTTTATATCTTGGATAATGTAATTTGATATATAATTGTTGATGTTTATAATAATAAAATTAAGGTGTATAAATACACCAATATGTGATAAGTTGTGATTTTTATTAAGTGGTCGTGACTTTGCATATTTAAATTAATTATATATTAACATTAAGTAATCTATAACTTATAATTTATAAATTTATATGTATAAAAAATATAATAACCTATATGGTTTATTACAAGTTATCTGGCCTTGAAAAGATTCGTTCACGAATCTTCTAGAAGCGTGCTTGAACTAAAAGTCTTGCCACGAATAATGGTACCACGGTTTAGAATTTCTTGATTTAATTGGTCGCGTTTCCATTCAATTATTTTCATGCATATGATTATGTAGATAAACGCATAACAACTATATGGAGTATTCTTTTGAGCTTCTAATCTAACGGTGTTCTTTTGATCTTCTAATTTGATGTAGATTTCTGATATTTATGCATGCTTTGATATGGTTTTCTTATCTATAATGATAACTACTAATAATGTACTTACTTCCTTGTCTGATGAGCTTATTTTTAGTTGTTCCCTGGGAACCTTTTGATATTGAGATTCCAGAACATCTTGAGTTGCAGTCATTGGTAGAATGCTCATCTCTTTATTTGTCGCAACATCTTCTGGGTTTCGTTCTTCTACGTTATCATGATTAAGGTAATCTTCAACGCTTTTATTTTCATCATTGCACTCCTCCACAAATTCAATAATCTCATAGTTGTCGTTACCATTGATTTCATTTTTAACGGTATTTTATGCTTTATCATTACAATCTATGACATCGTTAATTTCTTTACAATTAATATTGACATTATGATTGTCAATGTCATCTTGATCTTTCATATCCTTGTCTCAGTACCTCTTTTGTTTCATTGTCCTTGTGATCATCTTCCTTAACAAGTCCTTGTTCTAGATTTTTCAGTTGGCATATTAATGTGCCTTACTTCCCTACCTTGTAACAAGCTACAACAAAATTTCGATAGATGTTCATATTTGTTTCTAAGAATCGTATTTTGAGGTTTGTAGTTGGGGTGTCTTTTGTTATCTCTCCTGGAGTCAGGTTGCCTGGATCTTTTGTGATGAGGGATATAAGGATGTGGTTGGAACGACTTCCTTTTCTTTATGGTTGAAGTAGCAACTTTGGAAGCTTCCCTACTTGAATATTTAAAATTCATCGGCATACCTAGTTCCTCTTTACTTAGAAACTTGGGAGTCGAGGTTTCTTCTATCGTTGTGAGTGTAGATGCAGTTCCCAAGTCTACTTGACCTAAGAACTTAAGAGTCACAATAACTTCTTCCTTTATTTTCGTAGTTTGTTCTTTTGCCGTGAGTGCAGATGTAGTTTCCAGCTCTACTTGATCTAAGAAATCAGGAGTCGCAATAGCTTCTTCCTTTATGGTCATAGTCCCTTATTCTGTCGTGAGAGAAGATGCAATTCCCATCTCTACTTGACCTGAGAACTTGGGAGTCACAATAACTTCTTCCTTTATGGTCGTAGTCCCTTCTTCTCTTATGAAAGCCGATGTAGTTTTCATCTCTACTCAATCTGAGAACTCGGGACTGACAATAGCTTATTCCTTTATTTTTTTAGACCCTTCTACTGTCATAGTTGTCGAAGCGAGTCTTGGGTTGTACCTGATCAATATCATCTAATGCTTCTTCTTGTTTTCCCTTGCTTAAGAATTTAGATGGCGTAAATGTTTCTTCTTCCTTCAACTCAACTGAGGGGTATGACTCATGTGCCTATGGATTTTCTTTGTCAACGTGCATCTTAAATTCCTCTTCTCGTCGTTGTATTACCAACATTTTCAATTCTTTAATTGATTTTTTATGTCTTCAAATTCTATGTTTTTTTTTTCAATCTCTTCAAGTTGGCTTCTTTTTATGTCTCAAAATTTTCATTTCTTTTGTGTTTTTGTCCATACATGATCTCGTAGAAAGACGGAAACATGGTGGTTCCACTATAAAAATAATGATTTGATTTTTTTTTTCAAATTTTAACTAATAAAAAAAATATTTATAATAATAATTTATTATTTAAAATAATAGTACTATATTATTATAAAAAATAATATTTTTAAAGAAAAAAAATAATATTAATAGTTATTAACAATAATATTTTATTATTATTATATTAGTTTGCGAGGAATGGATAATGATTAGGGTTTTGGTGAAGAGTAATGATATGGAAGAGGAGTAAAGGGCAACAGGTGGAAAAGGTGTAATGGTATGGATGAATTATGGTGTTAGAATAATAATAATAATAATAATAATGATGATGATAATATTACTATCTAGGTTCATTTTTTGTGGGAGGATTATAATATTAAAATTATTATTATTATCAATAATAATAATATATTTTCTAATATTTATATTGTTTTGGATGGGAGTATGGAGTTAGGAGATATCTATGAAGAGAGATTGGAGATGGGAGAATCAGAAATTAAAACCATGGACTAGTTTTATAAGACCATGGACTGGTTTTATAGAACCATAGACTGGTTTGTTTTTTCTTTTCCTTTTTACTTTTTACTTTATTTTATTTTTGTTTCTTTTTTCCTTTTCCCTTTATTTGTCTCGATTTTCCTTTTTCTTCTCTCCCACGAGGAGATTCCTTTATTTATTCAAATATTTAGTAATTGAATGGAACCACCAGCTTGTAATTTTTTATTTTTATTCCACCAGAAAAATTATTTGACCATGTCAGCAGCAAATCTCCTTTGATACTACTTGTAAGAATATACTTCTTACATGATGGATAATGTAATTATATATATAATTGATGATGTTTAGAATAATGCAAATGAAGTGTATAAATACACTAATATGTGATGTGCCATGATTTTTATTAAGTGATCATGAATTATCATATTTAAAATTAATTATATATTAACATTTTTTTGTAAGTAAGATGGAACCTTTCTATTACTACTGAAAATAGGAAAAAATATTTACATACTCCTATCCCCTAAAACATGGAGCTAGGCATTGGTCCTGCAACCATAAAAGGAAAGTAAACAAAATTACCTAGAGAGAAAGGAGAATAAGCATGAGAGAAGCCCATCCTTTTAGCTTGGGCGCTCGATTATGAAGATAGACATAAAACGTAGAGTAGTAAAAGAACATGAACATAACACAAAGCACTGAAAATAACCATGACAAAACACAAACAAAATAGAGCATTGAGCAGAACCATGACGAAGAGAGAGCTAGCATATGCAGGAAGATTCAACCTCATTCGGGGCATTGTTGTTTCCTCTCCCAACCCCCTGGTTGGTGCTCTCCTAGCTAGATTCCGCCATATCCTCATCTTCATTCCTTGGAACACGCTGAAAGGGGGTTGGGGGGGGGCGGGGGTGGGCGAAAGCCTCAATAAGCTGTGCATGTGTACGAGGTTACTCTCAGCATCGTCTTTGAATGTGCCCACAATGATGCGTATCAGCTCCACATAGCTTTCCCTCTCATTTATGGAGTGAGAGAGAATAAATTTGAGTCCCCAGTAATTTGAAATCACCACTTCTCTTCCTAGCTTCAGTCTGAACTCCCCGTAAATCTCATTTTCCATCACCGCAATGGAGCGTTGGATATGCTCTGACATCTTCTCATTGAAGAGTCTTTCCCACTCTTCCTCCTCATTTGCACCTTCAGGAGAGACAATCTTGAACACTAAATCCAACCTCCTGAAGCGGCTACCATGCCTGTGTGGTAGTATCCTCCTACCCCTTAACCTGCGCTTTCTTTCCTTAACACTACAGAACGTTATGAGCCTGGCTTTGTTTCAACCTGTGCAGAGGTGTTTCTCCCAAACAGTCTACACAACCCCCAGCGTGATGCTTTCCCTCAGCAACCAACATGAAATACCAACAATGCAAATCCAAGTATGCATTGTCACAGTCGATGGAATGCCTAAAGATATGCTCAATATTTGGCTCTCCTTAACAATATCCTCTGAATCCATCACCTAAAATGAGATCCCCTCACAAGAATTATGTCCGCACCCCTTTGTATCCTCCTTGCAGGTATTGAACCTCCCCGCCATCCCTGCTACATACCCTTCCGTACTATGCATGCATCTAGAAAATATGTGATTCTGACCCCTCACGCTATCCACCTGTCACCTTCGCTTCATGAACCTTGTGTCAGCCACTTGTCCCCTCATCCTCCGCCTCGTGGGTCTCGTGAGCCTGCGCCTCGTGGCTTGCCTCTTCCACCGGCGAGATCTGAGTATCCTCGTCTTCGACTATTGCATGGTTGTTCTACAGATCACCCACATCCGGGTGGCTAAGATATTGAAAATCCAAAGTCTTTCGTTTCTTGGGGTCTTCCTAGATTTGGAAGTTGTTCAATGGGAAGGCGAGGAAAGTGGAAGAGGCCAAGAATCCTTTGTTGGCTATGGATTATGCTAAGTTGTTCGTCGTGCATTTCACATGATGAAAGACCACTACAAGATGAGCTTCTAGGATAATGCGCAGAGTTTTGAGCTTACTTTCCAAACGCCAGTTCTTAGATATTTTTCCTTCCATGGAGCCGGATTGAAGTCTTATGGCCATGGTAATGATAATCAGACTCAACTCCCTCAATGATTATGAGGCACCAATTTTGTTGGATCGCCCAATCCATGCCAAATATCAAACCTTCCAATTCTTTCACATTGTTGGTGGAAGTGCCTATTGAGCCACATAACACGCCCAAGATGATGCCTTCACTATTTCTTATGATGCCTCCTAAACCAACCAGCCCTAGATTGCCTTTATAGGCACGATTAAATTTGATTTTGAAGGTACCTGTAGGGGAGTATCCCATATAGTGGGGGAGATGGTTCTAATTGCGTCCCATACTTCTTTTCCTATATGAGCTAGATTGGCTCTTATGCCCTAGTCCTAGAGTATTTTCATTTCATCAGTGTTGATGGTGAGATCCTTGTCATTCCATCGCCCAAGATTGAGAGATTCATGAATATGCACTTTGAGGATCTCCCAAACTTCCTCCTATGTTCTAGATTTGTTGTTAAAGATTCTATTATTCCTTTCGATATAGACTTCCTGGACTACAAACCCAGGGATTAGCTCCCATATTTTATTGAGAATCTAGCTCATGAAGGGTTAATGTAGCCGTTACGCTATCATGAGGCCAGAATGGCCATTTTTCCTTGCACATTTTCGAAAAATCCTTTCCCCCTCCTTCCATATTTTTCCCACAAAACTACATTCATCCAGAAGATGATTAGTTGTTTCCTCATTGGATTTACAAAGAAAACACCAATGAGGACCGATGCATCCTCTTTTTTTTCATGTTTTCCCCAGTCAGAACGTGGTTACCCGAGAGGAGCCATAGGAAGGTAGATATTTTTTTCCACAAATTGGCTTTTCATATCTTCTTCCATTTAATATCTTGGTCCTCATCCGCAGGATCAATAAGAGTGCTTGCATCTTCTTTCAAATTATAGGAGCCTGAGAGGGAGAAGCCCCATCTAATATTATCCTTGCCCGATTTTATTCTTATTTTCCGCGATTGGAGATCCTCCGAGAATTCCTGTAAGTCCTCACTGTAACTAATGCCTTGCCACCAGTACTTACTCTTCCATTTCTTGTAGTGATCCCCTTGATTCATATCATCCCAAAAAGAACTAACCTTGATGAAATTTCTGCGCACTAATTAATCTCTTAATATTGGAAGATCATGGTAATCCTTGAGTGGCATGAGTTGATCCTGGAAAAAATATGCAGATTCCTCATCCCTTACCTCCTAGAAGCATAGAGCCCAAATGATATTACAATTGGCATTGGTTGCGTTCCATATGTGTGACCCCTTGATGTTATTGTCAAATCTGATGAGATTTTGCTTAGAGTGGTTCGAGGCATATTTCTTGTTCCAAAAAAGATCCCATGGCTCATTTCTATGTGTGACCCATCGCCACTAGATGTTGGCATTGCTAATTTTATTGATGGAATAAGGCTCTCTAAGTCCTAAATTGTCATCCATTTTCGGGCGACACAGAGTTTTCCAGACAACCAGAGCCCATTTCTTCTACTCAACCGATCCTCCCCAAAGGAAGGTACATTGTATAATTTTAATCCTTTTTTGGATGGAGTTAGGAGCTACAATAACAAAAAAAAGATAAAGGGGCATAGCTTGGAAGACCGAATTGACAAGGATAAAGCGACTAGGTAAATTGAGAGATCAGTAGGTCCAGCATGATAGTTTTTGGTTCATCCAATCCAGCATATCTTGCCATGAGACATTTCTTATCATTGAGCCCATCAAGGGAGCCCCTAGGTACTTAAAGGGGAGCTTACCTTTAGAAAATTCGAGGATGCGACAAATGTTGTGCTTCATGATAGGGAAGGTATTGAAGAAGAAGATTTGGGATTTGTCTTTGTTAACATCCAGTCCACTAGCCGTGAGAAAGGTGTTGAGACATCCTTTGATTCGAGCTTCCTGAACTGAAGCTTTTCCCATCAACATAGTATCATCCACGAATTGTTGGTGTGATTGAGGTTCCAGACCAGGATGGGGGGATAGGCCTTTGATCTCCTGAGAAAGGATTTTAGCTTTAAGTAAGTGTCTGAGGCCTTCCATCATGATCACAAAAATAAAAGGGGACATGGGATCACTCTGTCGGATGCCCCTAGAAGTTTTGAACATGGAAGAGGGGGTTCCATTGATAAGGATGGAGAAGAAAGAATTGGAGGTGAGAGCGAGTATCCAGTTAACCCAGAGAGGATTGAAATCGAAAGCCAAATTTTTTTTTCATGTAACCCCAGTTAAGCTTGTCAAAGGCTTTTGAAAGATCGAGTTTAATAAGCAACCTCAGGATTTTAGTGAGTTTGAGGGAATGGATGATTTCATGAGAAAGGATGATGCCATCTAAGATTTGATGCCCTTCCACATAACCAGATTGTTCTTTAGAAACAAGAACAGGGAGCAAAGGTTTGAGTCTGTTAGTAATGGTTTTGGTGATGATTTTGAAAATGACGTTACAAAGAGCTATGGGTCAAAATTTACCTAGAGTGTCTGCTCCATGTTCCTTGGTAATGAGAGATATGAAATTTGAATTGAAGGATTTTCAAATATTCCCAGTCTACCTCGAGTGCTCCATGATCTCCAGAACTTCATCCTTAATGGTGTTCCAATAGGCGTGAAATAAATTGGTGGTGAATTTGTCCGATCGTGGAGCTTTGTCATCTTTTAATTGCTTGATAGATTCTTCTAGCTCAGCCATTTCAATCAGTCTCAACAGGAGTTGATTATGCTCTGCCATTACTATGGTGGGAATGTTCTCAAGGATTTTGTCCTGAGCAGCGTTCCTGTTCACATGCGGTTCTTTCATGATGGTTTTGAAATTATTTAAGAGAGAGTTTTATATGTCATTATGATCTTCCAGCATATTTCTGTCATCATCTTTTAGGCTGACTATTCTATTAACCTATCTATTCTGAATAGCGATTTTGTGGAAGAAAGAGGTATTTCTTTCCCCTTATAGCAACCATTTATTCTGGAATTTGGACTTCCATAGAGTTTCCTCTTGTTTTTCTCTGCTATCCAGAGTCTCCTGAAGTCTTTTCTCCTCTTCTTTTGTTTCCTATGTATATCCCTCTTGCATGATGGTTCTTTGAGGGTGCGCAAACTGTGACTCAAGTTGTGCCTTGTCACGCTGAATGTTTTCAAAGAAGTCCTGATTCCATATTTTGACCTACGTTTTGATGTATTTCAATTTTTGTTGAAATCGGTACATGGGGGTGCCTTCGGGTGGCAAGAACTCTTTCTACCATTGCTGAAGGAGAGGGTAGAAGTCCTGATGAGAGAGCCTGAATTTCTCGAAGTGGAAGGGCCTTCTTAATTGTTCTCCTTGCCTACACCAGTGTAAGCATATGGGCTAGTGATCCGATCCCACAACAAGGAGAACATGAGCCACTAGATCTACTCATCCCGTGAGAATGGATTCCGATGGGATTTAGAGATTAGGAAACGGTCTAACCTTGAAGCTATGTGTCTATCTCTGTATCTTTTATTGGTCCAATTGTACCAACCATTGTTTGTGTTTATATCTGTCAAGGCCAAGTCTTGAATCAAAGTATCGAAGTCATTACTGGTTGGCCTTAGGGTTCGTATTCCTCCTTTTTCTCCTGTAGATTCCATATAAGATTGAAGTCGACAGCTATTATCCAGTGTCGTTCCCCGACTAGGATGCTCAGAGTATAAAGGGATCTGAGAAAGACTTGTTTGGAGGCTAAGTCAAAGGGCCCATACAAATTAGTAAGGAATCCTTTGGAGTTGGTCCCTAAGATGTGAAACTCGACCAATATTAAAAATATTATGGCCATGAAATTGGTGAGACTTAAGACTAAGGGGCTACATATTATACCTATGCCTCCAGTCGCTCCCAAGGCATCCATTGTTGAGGCTTCATTGTTCTTCCAAATCTTCTTTGCCATAGATTGGAAACTCTGCTCCGAGCACTTCATTTCTTGTATAAAAATCACTAAGGGTTTCTCTTCCCTTATTTTCTTCTTCAACATTCTTTTCTTACGAGGTGCACAATAGCCTCTGATGTTCCGTGCATATATCTGTACCTTCCCTTCCTTCCCTGTACTTTGATTTTCCGTGCATATATCTGTACTGGTCATTAGATCCTGGATGGAGAGGTTGAGGTCCCCTCCAGTGGGATCCCCCATTGTCGTCACCTATCCCCAACGGGAGTGCAACTCAGAGCCTGAGGCTCCTGTGAGAAACCCTAAACAACTTCCAATGCTATCGAAAAAACTAACCTCCAACTCATAATCAATTATATATTAACATTAAGTAACATATAACTTATAATTTATAAATTAATATATATAAAAAACGTAATAAACCATTTACTTTATTACAATGCTTCTTAAAATTGTGAAATATAAAACGAAACATTCAAATGACCCAAACGAATTTAGAATAAAGTTACAAATAAGTTTTGTTAGGTGTGAGCGTCAGAGATTATAATTTTATCATAAACAAATTATGAAAGTTAACCAGTCTTATCCTTGAACTAAGAGAAAAGAAAAAACAAAAAACCTTGTATTTTATTTCCATAATAAAAATAAGAGCATTATAGATGATAATTTTTTCATAAACAAATTATGAAAGTTAACCTATGGAAAAATTCTTGTATTTTATTTTCGTAATACAAATAAGGTCATAATGCTTCAATATGATCATGTACATATGTTGTGTTTCCCCTTGCAAATTATTAAAAAGGTGAATGAAGGTCCACATATTTCGTTTTAATATTTCTAAGTGTAAGGAGTTTGCTCCCCATGCTCCGTGCACTCTCACCATGTGGGTACTCAAGTGGGAATGTTTCCTCAACTACGGTATGGGTACTCCAGTGGTAATGTTTCCCCAAGTGTTGTTTTGTGGGGGACATGAGGAAACACGTGAGGACGTCCCATGAAAATGTGGGATGCCTTCAGTTACACTTAAGAAATAGTATTTTTAGATGTTTCTTTATGAATAAAATAGTAAAAGAATAGTAAACTAAAAAGATCTCAACCCTAAAGCATCTACCTTAAAAACCTTACACCTTACAACATTTTCTTTATGTTTTTTCATATATTTAAATTTTATTTTTTTTAGTGTTTTGGCCACGGTTTCCTATGTCGGGGATCCTTATCATCTTTGTAGAGTTCATCCATCCCTATGTGCTAGAAACTTAGTGAAAGATTGGTTTTTCTTAATCTCGATCATAAGAGTTTTGCTTGCATTTTTTTTCTTGGAGAAATATTTTCCCTCATTTACCTGGGTATTAACTTTTTCATTTGAGTACATTAGTACCTTTCCATCCCCTTATATATTACCTGCTCTTCCTTGATTTTCTGAAAAGAGGACACTAAAACTTATATAAAAATAATCTTTAGTTATAAGAGGTACTAATGCAAATGATGGTGTATATAGAAACCCTGAGGCTATTTGGGCCATGACATTAATTTTGTGTAAGCAATAAAACATCAAGATGCATAGCATGGGGTGATTATCCTGAATTGTGTTTAAGAGTGAGTGTAATGTTTCCGATTTTCTCGGTACTTATTTCAGGAAATGGGGTATGAATTTTTTTTCTTTAAACATTTGTCCTACACAGCCAATTAATTTTGTGGTGAAAAAATGTAATACCACGTGTGCTAAGCCCCAAACATATGCAATTTGTAATTGTTTATTATTGTGGCACATGGTGCTGGAACAAGGGTCTTTAAGGACCTAGAGACATTATTATTATTTTGTAAATAATTAATTAATAAAAGTAACTAGCACGTCCCAGACCACTAAAAGAGTATGGGAGGCCTAGATCCACAATGTGAGGGGGAATTGGGACATTCCTAGCACTTTAGAACTTATTTTGTTTATTTTGGTCTATATTTATTCCTTGGTGGATTTATTAGTTAATGATCACCCAGACATTGTGAAACTGACACAATTTTTTATTATTTTTAACCTATGTTGGTATTATTGAGCCTAATTCATGATTTAATGAGCCTCCTTGGTGTTTGGGTGGGTGTCAATTGTTGACTGAGTCTCTTTGGTGGTTTTGTAACTCCTTTGTGGAGGTTACACTTGGTTTTGTAACTCTCTTTGCACAAGTGTTTCCTCATTGGCTATTTTTAGCCTTGACACCCCAAAAGGTGTGTAAATAAATATGTAACTCCTTGTGTAAATCCTTGTGTAACAACACCTTTGTTATTTTGGAAAGATGCCTTGGCTTGTCTAACACCTCACCTCACTCATTTTGATTTCTCTTCATGGATGATGTGTCCACACATAAATTTGAGTTGGGTGGAGTGGCTTGCACTCACTCTCCTTGAAATTCAAATTGCTTGGGTTGGATTAGAGTTAACCTCTTGTGGTTGAATTACCCCCTTGGATTGACTCAAGTTGGCTTACCTTGTCTTGGTTTTACCCCATTGATTTGGAATTACCTTCTTTGGTCTATAAATCCATGTTTTATGTCCTTAGTTTGGGGTTTTTTTTCATGGTTCTTTTGTATGGTTGTTGATTATGGTTGTTCATACCTTTGATGGTGAGCGCTTGGGAAACTATGAATGCTTGAAGCACTATGATCTTGTATGGTGTTTGTGGTAAGACCAGAAAATCATAGTGTAGTTCCTTTGTTTCCACTACTTGGATCTACCTTGGACCTGCAAATAAATCTTTGTGGTGAATGGAAATATCTCGATGGCCTAGGGGTCTGGAATACCATTGCACTTGGTAATGGGATGGAAGAGGAAGTATGTGGTGAGGAATAGAGTTTTGGTTTTTCAAATTGATACTTGAAATATTCTTGAGTGCACCTATGTTGTGGATCTATGGCCTCATCATAGGGGTGTCTTGTCAAAGTGAGATTTAGCTTTCCAAGTTCCAAAGGCTAGGTGGAACGTAGGCTGGGTGGAGTGTGGTTTGGATGATGTCAGTTGCACGTTGATAAGATAAGTGATTTATCTCATGTTTATTTGAATTGATTGGCTCTGATATGATATATTTATGGATGCACAATAAATGTTTGATGAAACATATAAGTTATTTGTGGAATAAATTTCTCACAAAATTCAATCTATTTATGCAAGAAAATTTTATGAAGGAAATGGAAACTAGTTTTCAAGATTTTGTGCACAATTTGTTTGATGAAATAATTCTTTGGTACCTATTCTACATAACCGATATTTTTTTCCATTTTCATTATATAACGTGTATTTTGATGGTACAGTAACCTCAGAATGGTTAGTGACACTTCTCTTTGATGCTTCTACCTTTTATTCAAAAACTAGTTCTTCGATTGGATTGTTTGGCATATGGGGAATTAGCGCATGTAGTGTTTATAAAAATGATTGAGTGTTCCTGTTATTATTATGTTTGATAAATAATATTGAAATGTGTGTGATAATGTGAGGATAAATATTCTTGGTAGTGTTGGGGAAATGTCTACCGAAATTCTAGATAAATTTCCAATTTCTAGCTACTTCAATGGAATTGTTTTGAGTATATTTGTGAATTTGCATATGAAGTGTTTGAAAAAATGTTTGAATCAGATATAATTATATTATGAATGATAAATCATGTTATTTAGAGAACTTTAATTTCATTTTAATGATTCCATGATGTATGGATTTAATTATTTTAGTGATTCCTATAATTACTAGTCAATTCATATGAGTAGAATTAACTAGTTTTGTGAGTTGTTTAATAGAATGTATATGGGTGGAAAGCTAAAAACATATGAATGTAAGTGACCCCTGATATGTTTTCCATGAGATGAAATATTCATATATTTATTTTTATTCGTAATTTGGAAAGTTAAAATGGAAACTAGGTACATTGCGATGAAAATTGGTAAATAGTTTTTGGATTCGAATCTCTATTTTTAGTAAAAGGAAAATGTACAACCATATTCTATATTCTTTGTACTTTAATTGTGTTGTAGAATTCTATTTTCCATATCTATACCTTCATCTCGGTGTTCCTCGAAACTCGGTACGATTGGTTTGATTAAATTCTTGACATTGTTTATTAACTAGTTCTACTGATTGAACTTGAAATATTCTTCATTTATGTAGAAGGATCAGATCTGTAAAAGTACTTTATTTTGTTTTGCATGCATTCTTACATATGTGTATAATTTTTTTAGGTTCACTTTTTGGTTCATTGGCATGGTTGCATCTCAAATTTGTGCAAGACAAGTTGTTCATATTGAACACCTAGTTAACTAGTTATTTTGGAATCATTTTCATAATTGCTATATTTAATTGATTGGAAAATGGTAATTAGGCATGATTTGCATGTTATCAGGTGTTTATTAGCCATTGGACTTGATAAAGGATGGTTAATTGATAAGAAAATTAAATTATATTAAGTATCGTCAACTGTGTGCCAAGTGTCGTTAAGTATCGTAATCAAAATACTAATTACTAGGTAATCATGATGAAGAGTGAATGGCCTTTAGAGGTGGAATTTATGTCTGGATTGGCTTGCTATGGATATGTGATGTTTCTAAAAGATGTCATTAATCCTTCTCATCCCTTGGATCAGATGTTGGAATAGTTATTGAATTTATTTTAATTTATTGGTAGTTAAAAGGACTTTGTTGTGATTAAATCTTAACAAATGAAATTTAATATTTGTTTAACTAATCCATTGTGCTAAAATGATCTAATTATCCCTATAGAGCTAATGATATGTCCCTCAAACCCTTTTATATCCTCGGGGGACTTTACAAAAAATGATAAATTAAATATGTTTTCCAAATAACATAAGTTAACTTCGTTAGACACACTTTCAAACATAACATCTATTTGATCATTTGGTTAACTTACATTAAGGAACTGTATCTTCATGATGTATAGTTATTTTCAAAGGGTCATGTCAATATTTCTACTTAATTAAACATCTTAGAAGCTGCACTAAACATTTATTTACTTTAAGTAAAATTACACTAGTATAATTATCACATAACCCTTTAACATCAAATATGCTTCCTAATGATAAAGACATATAAATTTTATCAATTAAGCCCATATCATGTATCCTCTCATTTCCATAGTAGTATTTTTTAATAAAACATATATTATCCTTTTAACATCTACTCCATAATCCTAATAATATTTACCTAATTACGCTGTAGGCATTTTCTCAATGAAAGAATCTTTCCCAAAAGATTCCTTGTCTCCCTGTCCATTAACATCTCGACATGTGTCGCCTAGTTACTGGCAAGTTTAATTGTTAAACTTTTCGGTTATTTCCTGTGATTCGGCAGGGACGAAAGAAGGTGGCATGGATTTGATCGGATAGTTTTTTGTGTCAGGCTTTATTATGTCTGTTCGTATTCTTTCCGCCAAGTCCATGCTTATCTCAAACTTGCTCTGCGTTCTTTTTTTTGGTATGGATCTACATTTGGCGGAGATTAAAGAACCTGAGAGAAAATTCAAGTTATTGCAGCATGTACCAAATTCAAAACTCACATATTTGTAATTTTCTTTTATGGCAACGACAATATAAAATTGTCAAATTGAGACCTGTAAAATTCAGACCTCATTGTTTTTTTCACAGCTATTTTTTTCACGCAGTTTACAAAGAGTTTTCACATCGATTTGGGATACACCAACATCAAAATTCGGAAATACTATGTTCGACATTTATTTATTTGAAAATAGGAAACTTTGGAGATCGAAAATGTTGCAAATCGCATGTAGCGGAATTCTAAATTGGACCATATGGTGTTTCTGCAATCGTACCGGTAATTGACATTTTTTAATTTCCTTATGTCACGTCATGGTTAAATTTCATTTATTTGAAAATAGGAAACTTCGGAGATTGGAAATGTCGCAAATCGCATGTTGCGAAATCCAAAATTGGACCATATGGTGTTTTTTCAATCGTACTGGTAATTGTCGATTTTTAATTTTATTATATCATGTCGTGGTTTAATTTCATGGTTCTTATATCCTGTAATCGGGCGGGGATGCAGCATGGAATTTAGGTGCAGAAAATGGCGGCATGGAGTTGATCGGTTAAGTACACGTTCTGAAAATGCTCATGCTTTATTTTGTCTGTTTTTATGGATTTGATCGGTACCGTCTTTTTTCGCCATGTGGAATGCGTGTTTTCATGACACTTCTATATATTGTTGTGCCTGAATGGATTGATGGAATCAATGGACTAGTTTTCAATTGTGAATCCTTCTTTCTAGTTGGTGTTACCATGTTTTTCCAACAGGTGGCTTCCGTGTTTTTACTACACTACTATATGTTGTCCTATACGACCAGTGCTGGAAATTATTTTCAATTGAGGATTTCAAACAATTGTGTAGTTCATTTCTCTCAATTTGGAATAGCTCTTGCGAATATTTTCCGAGTTTCAGTTTATTTGGGTTTATGTTATGTTTTTCTGCAATGATTTTGTGCGTTTAGAATCTTAGTTTGGCACCAATTTGGTCATGGTTTTGTTTGACTGCTAGTTCATGTGATGAAATACACTTTGCCCATGTCTCTTCATTCACATTAATGCTTCATCAATGCATTTTTGTTCCATTAGTGTAATAAACTTTGTCATTTCTGATAAACATGGGGTTTTGTCTTCAATTTTCCTCATCTAATGAGGATCTACAAGATATTCTTACAATATTTCATTTATCGCATTCGTTGCTACATCGTCTTTGCTTTCCCCATATAAAGAGGCCTTCAGGTAATCACTATTTCTTACTATTTGTTGTGTTTCATCTACGCTCTGAATTTCTGTCAGAAGATTTTGAAGTTTGCTAAATTTTATAAATTTGTAGGTATTTCTTAGTTCTTCATTTAGTCCACTTATTATATGGTGAAACATCATTGCTGCGTTTTAATAGAATGTGACTCCTGCTTTGTTGCAAAAAGATTGTGGCATGTATTGGTTATGTCATGCCTGTCAATAAAATATTAGGTATTAGTTTTTTTCCTAATTTAAAATGTTCCTTATGAGATAGTGAAACACCCTTCCGATGTTTCAATTGATTCTTAAAATAGGCATAAACTTATTGGAGAAATAACTTTTGCGAAAATAATAAGAACAGGGAAAATAAAGTGTGAAAATCGGGATTTGGAAATCCAAAATATCTGAAATAGGAATACTAGCATGTTCCTATTTGAATGCATACAATTTCATGATATGTTGAAAAATTTGAGATCAGAATATAGCGTGTTCCTTATTGCTACAAAATACAACATAGATTTCTAAGTACCTAAGTGTTGGAAATTGGAAATAAGAACATGGACATCTTTGTATTTGAATACATAGGATTTATGTATATGTCACAAAATCATATCATTTTAATCTTGCTAAATTTGCAGGTATTGCTTACTTCTTCATTTAGTCTGCTTATTACATGGTGAAACAAAGTTGTTTTATTTTAATTAAATGTGACTCTTGCTTTGTTGCAAAAATATTTTGCAATGTATTGGTTATGTCATGCCTGTGAATAAAATGTTAGGTATTATTTTTTTGCCTAATTTAAAATGTTCCTTATGAGATGGTGAAACACCCTTCCTGTGTTTCAATTGATTTTTACCATGGAAATGTAATTTTGTTATTTCAAAGTTATTACATCTTCAAATAGAAGATTGTCGATTTCATATTTCCAATTTCTAATTTGAGGATATTAGAAACGATTTCCAATATTTCCGATATTTTTAATATTTATATAAATATATGGAAATAAATTATCCATGGAGTTTGTTGAGTTTGCAAAATCATCCATGTTGTATGTTGATAAATTAAATTAAGAATGTACCTATTTACCAAACTATAAAATATTGTGGCGTAGTATATGATCCCACTATTATTAACTATAACTATTTGAATAATAATTACTATTGATATACTGTAGTAATTATCTCAATATGGCTTCTTTTGATATAAATTTATACTTAGAACTAATTAATACCTAATTGTATTTTACAGTGTGTCAATTATTACATGATGAGGTTATAAATATTAATATAATAACAAATGGATTCAATCCCTAAACAAATGATAGCCTATGCAAACTCCATCAGAAACCCCAACTTACAGGTTCAGCGGCACGGGGGCTTCACTTGTTAACCAATATCCTATCATGTTAGTTCATATTGTGGGTTTTAAAATTATAAAAAATTGAACCAATATATTGCGGGTATTGGGGGGATGAGGGGTTTAAGGTGGGGGTGGGTAGGGTGGTTTATAAGGATTGAGGTATAAAAAGGGGTGGGGAGGTGGTTTTAAGTATTGGGATGGGGTTTCAACAAAAAGATTTTGGGTCAATATCTCTCGAAATTAAGGGTATTATTTAATATCCCACAATCGTGTGTGCTATGTAAGAGGTTCACTAAGTGAAGTCCCCTTGTTTAGCGGTCGTTGAACGAAAATAAGGATGGGTAATTTTTATTACGTGGAAGACACAATTATGCAATTAATAACTTAGGGACATAATATTAAAATCGGACATCGGGTATAAGTAATATCTTAACCATTAAAATCTTAACTGTTCTCTTGTGCCACAATCTCTGGAAATCTTAGCATTTCGAGCTTCTCGATTTCCGAGTAACATTTGTATATAACATTAAAAAAACAAAATGCAAATATTTAAATAATATTGTATATAACATTAAAAAAAACAAAAGAAAATGCAAATATTTAAGTAATTTTTGTATATAACATTAAAAAAACATTAAATTTTCTCTTGTGCCACAATATCTGGAAATCTTAGCTTTTTCGGCTTCTCGATTTCTGAGTAATATTTGTATATAACATTAAAGAAAACAAATTAAAAATTTAAATAATATTTGTATATAACATTAAAAAAAAAAGGTGTAGAACAACACAACAGGCCAAAAATGTAGAGCCAGACGGAAAATCGCAAACATAAAACATAAATTTCCCAATTCCAAAATGTCAGAAATTTACAATAGGAACATGGACTTGTTCGTATTTGAACATGTACAATTTCTAGACTCTGAAATGTCGGTTATTCGAAAACATATAACATACGATTTCTGCAATCGTAAATGTCGCAAAATCAGAAAATATGCTTTTCCTTGTTCGCAAAACGTAAACAAATTAAAAATGTATTTGAGTTCAAATGCTATTTATTCAAATGTATCTACGAATCGGAAATTGGGAAATAAGATAAAAATAAATGAGACAAATGCTTTTTCGATTTCTGCATTTGAAAATCGGATATCAGACCAATACACTTGCGAGACAAAATGGTATGAGTTTTTTCATTTAGGATATTTTATTTGTTTGAACCCGAGTTTAAATTAGGTAAAATTTGAAATTTTCAATTCTAAATGTTGTAAATCCAAAATAGGAACATCGACATGTTTGTATTTGAACACATCGGATTTCTGGATATGTTGCAAAATCGAAAATTAGAATATAGCATGTTCCTTATTGGAAAACATAGGACATACATTTCTGCATTCCAAAATGTCGACAATCGGAAATACGAAAATGGACATGTTCGTATTTCAACACATACGATTTCTACTCGATATGTTTATAGCTCAAACAGATTGAAACCAGAATAATTAAATATGTTAATGAATAACAACAACCAGAATAATGAAATATGTTAATACAAATAATTTTGTTTTTATATATCCATTTTATACTGGACAAATGATTACGTTACATTCCATTTTTTTTCATTTCCTGTTTCATTTCACAAGAAAAATTAACTATTACGTTATGGATACTATGGTAACTAAAGATTCTATTTCAATATTGCTACATGGTGTTGCCAACCTTTCTCCGCTTGTACAGGTATTCGCATTAAACCAAGTTAATTCGCTCAACTCATCATCTATTTGGTTCCGAATCTCTATTTCGGATGGCCTTCACAAGCATGAGCTACTTCTTCCAGTTATATATAGTCACCTTGTAGAAATTGGACAGCTAAAACAAGGTACTATAATCAAATTTACCCAATGTTCATGCAACATTGTACGTAATATAACATACGTTCAATTTCCTCTCTCTTTTCCTCTCAATCAGTTTCACAATGTTCATGCATTCAATGTTTGTCTCACATTCTTGTCTAATATACTTCATCTCACAGGACTATCACATTGATTGCACTCGAGGTTGTCAGAGTGGATGCATAAATTATTGGAGATCCTGCACCTTACCACTTACCTGTAGCTTCTCCTTCTCAAAGTAGTTGTTCTGTTCCACTAAACACTATCTCAATAAATCAAAATCCCGGCTTAGCTGGATTGACTATCCTATTCACATCACTCTCCTCTTCTACCAAAGTTTGGACATTCAAGGCTGAGTTATTGCCAAAACAAACATACATAAATATGGCAACCAACGAGGATTTGGAAAAGTGTTTGGTTTTGACCTTGTTGATGCTTCACATAATCAAATACATATATCTACATTCAATGAATTGGCACTCTCTTTGTATGACCAAATAGAAACCGGAATAGTGTATATTGTATCGAATGGCACAGTTAAAGCATCCAATCCAATTTTCAACCATTTGAAAATCCATAATGAGATTTTTCTAGGTTCCACTTCAACCATTCAAGAATGCTTAGATGAATATCCCTTAATACCTTTATGTTTCTTTAACTTTAAAACTATTAAGGAGATTCAAACTATACTAGTAAATTCCATGGTTAACCTTGCTAGACTTGTCATTTGAGTTTCACCTACATCCACGGTACGAAAATGAGATGGTGTTGAAACTATTAACTGAACCATTGGACTTCGTGACATGTCAGGGTACAAAATTGACATAACACTTTGGGGAGAGCATTGCCAAATTCAAGGAGCTGAGCTTTCCAGCCTTCGTGGTTTACCTACTCCTTTAGCAGTAGTGATCAAGGGCACCCATATTACAGATTTTAATGGAAAATATGTTAGCACTATTTCAAAATCTACTATATTTATAAACCCAAATATTTAATAAACATCAATTGTCCAAACATGGTTTAACGACAATGGATTTCGTTCAGCATCTCCTTCTTTGAGTTGCAAATTCAGTGCCTCTAATTCTCCTTGTCGGAAAGTCATTAACCATCAATGAGCTACAAACTCTTCAGGCATATAAAAAAGATGTTTGGTATTCTTTTACTGCAACCATCACAAATGTTAACATGGATGACTTTCATTTCCTTGCATGCCCTTTTTTTGTTGGTGGTATACAATGCATGAAAAAGATTGCCAGCAAAGTTGGAGACATTTGGAATTGTGGTAAATGTGATGGGGAATTTTCTAAATGTGACTGTCGATATATCCTAAAGGTTGACTTGGAAGATGTAAGTGGAAATATTCATGGTGTGATCTATTTTGATGATGCTGCAAACCAACTCATGGGCATCTCAGCAAAAGACCTTTGTCTTCTCGAAATTGAATCAACATCAATTGCTGAAATAGTCCAAAGAATCTACAAGAAACGATTACTTCTTACTCTTTCAATAAGAACAGAGACGTTCTATGGAAATGCATGCCTAAAAGTTGTAATTGTGATGGTTGAAAATACATCATCAACAAGTTCACTTGATACATAAATATATAAGTTTGTTCAACTTGATACATAGGCATATTCTTTATTGTCTGTAATGAATGTTTTGATGATCTCAGGAAAAGACATGTGTCTTTTGTCAACTAAATCAGCATCAATTGTTGAAATTGGACACCTAAAAGTTGTAATTGTCATGGTTGAAAATACCTCATCAACAACTTCACCACAAATGAATCATATTTTTGATTCTAGAAATCCTATGTTTTCCAATAACAAACACCCTAAGTTCCGATTTTGCGAAATATGTGCTTGTTGTTATTAATTTCTCAAAATTTAATAACTATGTTTTCCAATAAGGAACACCCTATATCCTAATTTCCGATTCCCCAATTTCCAAAATTACATTTATATATAAATAATAACTTATGTCTTCTTACCTCTTCATTTACTTGTTTTAGGTAATGAACTTAGCCTAAATCTACAAGGATACTACAATTAAAAACTGTTATTTTAATATAATATATTTTTCGTTATCGCTCTCCAGTAGTGCTCAATTAAAAACTGTTATTTGAAGCTTGTCAGTTCGATATATAGAATCAAACCATGTTTAGACACCAAATTTGTCAGGTCGATATATAGAATCAAACCAATTTTAGACACCAAATTTGTCAGGTCAATATATAGAATCAAACCAATTTTAGACACCAAATTTCTGCAAAATTTATAGACCGACCGATGAAAAATAACAGAGAGAAAATTTAAAATAGGCATGACCTTAGCAGAGGAATAACTTAAGCAAAAATTTCGATTTCCAAAATCTCAGAAATAGGAAGTATCGAATATTGGGAGTAGGAACATGGACATGTTCGTATTTTAATACATAGGATTTCTGTATATGTCGCAAAATAGGAAATAGGGTCATAACATGTTTGTTATTTTCACACGTAAATTTTCTAGAGTCTGAAATGTCAGTTATTGGAAAACATATGACATACAACTTCTACAATCCTAAATGTTGATACTTGTGGATTCCGTCCGAGATACCGAAACCGAATAAATGATGAGTTGAATAAGTTCACTCGAATAAATGATCCTCACGAGATTTTTTTCTGACTGTGTGGATACCCAATAGTTTGGATATCGAAAATCCAGAAGAAAACCAATTATTTAAACCTCCTATTTGTATAAAATATTCCCAGATAATTACAATTGAGTTAATATTTGCTTTTTGTCTTTTGCTTTATATCCATATACTTTGCAGTTAACAATTTTACAATTTTGTTGGGAATTATGCCAAATCATGATAATGAAGTTTTTCAACCACTATTTTCACTTCAACACTGTTTTCACTTGATCAAAATTCTCGCTTTTTATTGTAGCTGTGTCGACATAACTTGTATGCTCCATCAATTCAGTTTCAAATGGTTGTAGATGCTTAGTAGAATTCTTTGTTGCACTGTGAAGCTCTACTTCATCCATTTTGAATGAGTCTATACTCAACCCAAAATTGTGTTTTCCTTAAAGATTGTCGATTTCCTATTTCCAATTTTCGATTATCGAATATGGGAAACCAGAAACCAGAGAAAATATCAGAAACCAAACACTCATACACTCATGTTTCGGTTGAAATAATATGTTGGCTTCCCAATTTCTGATGCACGATATTTTGAGACAATTACAATTGATCTTATGTAAATTACATTATGGTTCATTTGGTTATTATTTATTTATTCTTGGTTACCTACATGCAATGAGTTAGTATTTGCTTTTTTGTATTTTGCTTTATACCAATAAAATTTGCAATTAACAATTTTACAATTTTGTTATAGGCATTATTCCAACTCATGACAATGAACAAGCCAATGCATGAATAAGAATTGTATATGCACAGAACAGATATAAAAACAATAAGAGACAACGTCTTCTTTATAAAGTTGCACGACTACCTGTGGATATGTCTTGTCCAGTTTCACTTCCCGAACCTTTCAACAGATCTTCGCTTCGACCATCTAGGGTAAATCTATCAAGCACTCGCCTTGATGATAAACATCAATGATTTCATAAAAAATGGACCAACTACGTGATATCCATGTCTGGTCAATTTGCAAAGAATGTTATCCTGGTATTGTAACGAAAAATAACCATGATGCATATACTTGTTCTTGTTGTATTCTAGAATGAAAAGGCCATCACTTTTCATTCGAAAACAATATGGATCCAGGAATCTAACCACCTGTACTCGCAGCACTTACACAGGTTGAAGAAATTCTTATTAGTCGCACTAATCCAGTTTTACAAGTTACACATGCTCATGGTGGTCAATATAAATATTCTGGACATACTGTTTGCTTCCCCCAGGACATTTCCAATATTTCCAAATCCCTGCCCCATTTAATATCAAAACTTGACATCCTTGTTGTTCGCAAATGCAACTCTACAAACAATCCATATGAAATGTTTGTTAGTTGTACACGTGTTCTTGCTACCCTTGAATACAAAATGGAAAACGACCCATACTACAAGGATGCACAAGTCAACTTAGTTGCATTATCTTCACTGCCTCTTGTCTCAACAGACATTTCACCTTGGATTTCACATGTTAATAGCAATGATACATTATCTCATCAGCAAATCTTGTCCTCTATAGTTGAACCACCAAATTCATTTCAACCCTATGAAATGGAATCCTCCTCATTTATTTCAACACAGCCTAATTCCAGAACTGAAGCTGAAGAAATTAGATAGTTGTTACATATACCAAATACTCCACTAGCACCTTCAATTGATTGGCCTCCTATAGGAATTTCACCTATCAATGAGTACAACACAGGAGGATTTGTTTCCATGGATTTTTCAACTTTGTTCCCCACAGGTGCAGCAATGCTTAAACAACCACGCATTCATGAGGTTGATATGCACGAATATGCACTTCACCTAATTCACTATCATGACAACATATTTGGGAAACATCCTCGATTCCATGACTACATATACAATGTAATTATGCGTCATTGGAGTAATGCTACAACCTCTCTTTTCGTCAAAACTAATCTTGAAGATACATTACCTCCGACAATACTTGAACTTGTTAACCAATTTCAACACATGCCTAATCATAAAATTGGTGAGCGGGTTGTAAGGTTTGGATCTTCATTACGTGGAACACGTTCATATTGGAAAAAAAGTAGAGCTAAACTAACTAATATGATCAATCAACAAGGTACACCAACTTTCTTCTTTACCCTTAGTGCAACTGATACAAAATGGCCAGATTTGCATGCTCGGATGCCTGCTACACGTTCTACCAGTTTAGGTCAAGACTACCAATGAAAAGTTCACAACATCATATCAAATCCACATATTACATCACAATACATGCACAATAGATTCAAGACATTCCTTCAAGAGGTGCTTGAAAAAGGTTTTCATATAACAGATTCTTGGTGCAGTTATTTTACCATCTCTTCGTTCTTATTTTTCTCTCCGTATTTTTCACTTTATACGTTTTAATTTCTAATATATTCATTTTCCTTCTATGTAGGTATGAATGACAACATAGAGGATCCACACACATTCATGGTTTTATTTGGTTAGTCGATGCACCAAATATGGACATTTTAGATTGAGAAGATATTGCTGCAGTTGAAGCTGCAAAATTTTTTTTGACACATATGTTACACCTTGGAATCCTTGTGATATGCACTTTTCAACATCCGAGTTGCACCATTTTGCAGAAAATGATCCATGCAATCTTGCATCACCATCCATATTTGCATCAAACTACTCAGTTGACTATGAAGAACTTGTAAATTTTGTTCGAAGACACACTAGATGCTCATAATCAATTTGTCTTCCCAAAAAAGGAACATTAGTGAAATTTCGCTAAGGTTTTCCATATGAGATGCAAGCTACTTCTTCATTATTCATTGATGCAAATGGACGTAAAACATATAATCCTGCATGAAATGATTCTCTTCTCAATATTCACAACCTTATCATGCTTTCAATATGGAGAGATAATGTTGATTTCCAACCTGTTCTTTGTAAACATATTGTCCTCAAATATATCTCAAAGTATGCATCAAAAGCAGAGCCAAAATAAAAAAGCTACCATGCAATTCTCTCTCGCCTTGCACATGCAGCACCAAGTGATGGTCCCATTCTTCAGCCAATCAAATAATTGCCTTCCCAAATAGTTGTAGAACAAGACATTAGTGCACAAGAGACATGTCACATGTTGCAAAAGCTCCCACTTGTTCTTTTTAGCCATCACTTCTTTTCACTCAATGTGAGTAAAAGTGTCTTCCGACGTGTTTGTAATGGAGTTAATAACATCCATCCAACTCTGCCCTTTATATTTTCATACATGCAAATACCACTAGCTCTTGAACATCTAACCCTACTTGAAGCTACTCGTTCTTGGTCTTTCTATGCTAATAGGAAAAAAAATCCATGGAAACAAAACTTGCATCACAAAATTGTTAGAGTCTATCCACAATTCCTTTCCATTCCTGCCTTTGACTCTTCATCTTTTGAACCATTTTGTTGGAGCGAACTTCTTCTATACAAATCTTTTCAGTACATCCCTCAAGATATTGGAACAACAACTTTTGAAATTATATCTCATTGGAAACAAATTAAAGGCACATATACTATCTGGCATGTTGAACATGCACAAGAAGAACCCTTTACACCTTTATCTGATGATTCAAACTTTGATTCTATTAAATTTCCCTTGTCCAATAACATAGATGAATGAGAACTTCTCTCTCAAATGTGACCAGACAACAACATTCAAATTGATGATCTGGAAATGATTGGACATCGTGATTTTGACAAACTTCATTATTGGACACATAACAATATAACCAACGACTTGCATTCTACAGCAACATCATTTATTGACCTCAATCACTTATCCATGTAGCTACACGAAGACAACCTATCGTTGTCCAATTCACCTGATTCCTTGTCTCCCATACAATCCATGGCCTTTGATGTTGTCATTTCTCATTTTAGAAACACTACATCCGCTCCATCACTGAAAATGGTGATTCAAGGTACTGCAAGAACTGGGAAATCTTACCTGATATCTTGCTTAAAATCTGCACTACAAACTCCATATGAACAAATTGGTTGCGTAGTTCTTCTGCTTGCTCCAACTGGTGTTGTTGTTGTTAATATACATGCATCTATAATACATTCTTCTCTTCGAATATCAATTGGTGAAATGCAACCCCTTGAAGGCCAATCCCTTTCAAAACTTTAAGAAGAACTTCGACATATTCATTATATTCTCATAGATGAAATGAGCTTTATCGAACCAAAAATGTTGACTCAAATTGATGCACAATTACGTCGGGATTTCCCCTCAAATTGTACAATGCCATTTGGTGGTGGTTCCATAATCCTTGTTGGTGACTTTGGACAATTACCTCCTGTAAAGGACATCCCGATGTATGTAGGATCATCCATTGGAACAACTTTGTGGCATATGATTTGATACTTTTATCACGCTAGAAACAATTTTTCGACAACAAGGAAATAGCCCTTCTCAAACTGCCTTTCGAAAACTCTTGCTAAACCTGCGAAATGGAACACCAGCTGTTGAAGACTGGGCACTCCTAAATACAAGAACAAGCTCATGCCTTTCATATGTGGAAAACTTCTCTTTTCAACAATCTATCCACTTATGTCCCACTGATACCTCTGTTGCATAGCACAATAAACACATGTTGAAACAATTTAATATGCCAATTGCACATTACTTCGTAGAACAAAGGAACAAACATGGCCAGGGATCCATTGATGACGAGCAATTTCCATTAAAGGGCCTTCTTGATATTGGTGAAAAATTCATGTTAACTACTAATTTATGGGTTCAAGCAGGACTTGTGTATGGCTCACTTGGAAAAGTCATTGACATCGCCTACAAGTCCAATGAACAACCTCCTAGCTTACCATCTTTTGTTGTTGTCAAATTCCTCTATTACAAAGGACCCTTATGGGATGTTTTAAATCCTACTTATGTTCCAATATCTCCTATAACAAGGGGATCCCTTAGGAAACTACTACTTCGTATGGCATGGGGTTTAACAATTCATAAAGGCCAAGGTATGACCCTAAAAAATGTTACAATAGATATTGGAAACACTTATAGACAAGGACTCACATTCACTACAATATCAAGAGTTACATCTCTTTCATGCCTATGCATTTCTCCACCTTTCTCTTTTTCCAGACACTCTCGAATGCAAGACAATCCATTTCTCCAACGTAGGAAACAAGAGGAAATATTAATCGCTTCAAAGTCTTTAAAAGCAAATTGTGGTTGAACCTTCTCATTATTTGCTCTACAAATGTACTTTTTTTTTACCACTTGTTAATCTAAAACATCATTGTAGCTATGTCGACCTAACTTGTATACTCCATCAAATGCGCTTCAAATAGTTGCAAATGCTTAGCACATTTCTCTAATGCACTGTGAAGCTCTACTTCAGACATATACACTTCACGTGGATTCCGATATTTTCGATTTCTGATTATTGGTTATCGCAAACTGGAAATTCCAGTTTTTGTTAAGGTTATTTGGGGTATCCTCTATTCACGATTTATGATATTTTCGATATCATAAACCAGATACTCAATTTTTTGTTGACCTTCACGTTTTCGATTTTCAACATTTCGCATATCGAAAATTCAGAATTCACCAAATTATTTCAACAAAAATGTTAATCTAACATTTCTGATATCCGAACTATTGGAAATCACAAATCCAGAATATCCCAAATCCGTTTCAATCTATTTTTTATCCATCTCTTTATATTTCTAACTTCATTTTTTTATTGCTTTTATTTCAGTTTGTTTTTATCAATTGATTTATATTATATCAATTATTACGTTTTATATCAATGGATAAAAACACAGATTGATATAAGGAATCAATTGATATAAAACAATAAGAAATCATATAATGTGTTCTACGAAAATAATAAAACTATAACTTTCTTCAAATTTTACAGGAAATACGACAGTTATTATATATGAAGAAATAATTAAGGTATAACAATTTTAGATCAATTCTTATTTCCTTAAATGAAATTTAAATAAACAATAACTTTTTATTTTCAAATTTCGATTTTTCAATTTCCGAAACACAAAATCAAATTTCTAAAATTTAAAATCAAAAATTGCAAAGTCAAATTTTACTTATGGGTATTTGTCTTATTTGTGATTTCTCATTTCCGATATTTCCCATACAGGAAACGCGAGACTCAAGTTATTGTTCAAATGATTTTTAAATTTTACATTTGCAAAACACGATAGCCAATTTCCAATTTTCAAACAAAGGTAAGTCAGAAAGGTTCAGTTTCGAAAGCATAGTTCTTTTCCGCATTCGTGATTTTTGATATCTCGGATATCGAACAAATCAGACACAATTTTTTTGCTCAAATGATTTGAAATGTTAACATTCCAATTATTTCTATGTCAAATTTTGTAAGCGAAAATCTTTGCAAAATATTTACAAAATGTTTAATTTTTCAGTAACATGTTTACAAAATTTTTATGTTGTAATTTTCAAAATCAAAGCATATCTTTTGGAAAAACATCCAAATATATATAAAAAAATAGTTGGGGGAACATGATATGAGACCTGTCTTGAATATACCAACAAGCAATTTCCTATTTCTGATATCCCGCATATCGTACAATGCAAACACATTTTTTTGTTCAAATGATATCTTCGAAAACCACAAACTCAAATTTATGTTAGGGTATTACCCTTATTTGCAATTTCCTATTCCCGATATCTCGAATATCCGCATGTTGGCAATGACAAATCTATTCGCATAGAATGTCATCTCCTATAAAATTGGCTTTCAATTCCATTCCGCAGAAGGATCACACTCCTCTTTTATTCTCCTCCCATTCTTGAATTTCATACAAATAACACTCCCGAACACATAATATCATTTGGACCTCATTCATATATATAAATGTTGTTCTTCCTATTTCTATAAATGTTAATTCAGAAATCTTTGGATTCGAAAATGTTGAATTCTATTTCCATTTTTATTTCACACATTACTAAACTTTTTATTCCAATTCTCCAATTTCAGAAACACAATACGCAATATCCTAAAACCGATATCGGAAAACACAAAAGTCAAATTTCTCTTAGGGTATTTCCCTTATTCGTGATTTCCTATTCCCGATATTTCGGATATCAGAAAATGGACACTCAAATTTTTTGCTCAAATGATTTGAAATCTTAACATTTGACTTATTTCTATGTCAAATGTTGTAAACGAAAATATTTACAAAATGTTTCATTCTTCAGAAGCATATTTTTCTTAAAAACATCTGCATATATTATAAAAACAAATACTTGGTGGGACCATGATAAGACAGCTCTCCTGAATATACTTGCATGAATTCATTATGGAGAAATCTCAAAATCACAAGGAGTAATGACTTTGAAATCCAATGTGCAGAACGATGAGACTCCTCTTTAATGCCATCATAACGCTACCAATTTCTGCTATAAAGTCATCATATTAATCGCAGAAGTGACTCTTACCCTCACTTCTTATCATCCTTAAATTATCTCATAGTGTATCAACTCCACATTTGTCACCTGATCGATGCCTTCTTATAATGGTATACATATTTCTTTGTTTCTTAATGATTAAATATATCAAAAATCTAGGTTAATCATTAAATTATTGTACATATGACACGCTCCAAACACAAAATGTTTGAATTATCTGTAAACTTCATATTTTTTAACATAAATATTTGTTATTACATATTCAAATAAATATCATATACCCAAATCAAGATAATCACGCATATTAAATCTTTAAAATTTAGGTTTATTAAGAGAAATAAACGAAATAAAACCAAGTTTACAGCCCAAAGCTCTGCCATAAGTTCTACGAAAATAATAGAAACAATCAAAATAAAGCGATGAAAAATAACAAAGAGTGAATTTAAAATAGGCATAAAATTAGCAAAGGAATAACAATGAAAATAAAACGTGAAAATCAATTTCATATACCGACAAAATCCATTTTACTACAAATCAGACCATATGGTCTTTCGAAACATGCACAGTTTACAATTTCAACATGTACAATATTCGGAATCCTCATTGTCAAAAATCAATAACAAGAACATACGTGATATATGTTAATCAATAACAACAAGCACATATTGAACGTGCAGAAAAAAAACCCTGTACACCTCTATGCGATGTTTCAATTTCTAATTCCCTAATTCCAATTTGCGACATTTTCGATCTCGAAAGTTTTCTCTTTTCAAATAAACAAAAACCAAAGTTCCATACTTTTCGAAATCGAAAGTCACAAAATATTACAGAAAAATGATATTTCTGATCAACTGAATAAAGTGCTATAACAACCACTCTAATCCCTTAACAAAAAAAAAAATTACAGTTCAACTGTACCGAGCATAAAAACCATACAGAAAATGAACGTTGCGACCTAAGTAAAGGTTATAGAAAATTACAGACATATTCAAATGAGACACAATAACCCATGTGATATATGGGGGGATACGTATAATATTACTATCAACAATTGTTTATGAAGAGACCTTGAAAGCTAAATAAGATAATAAACTTAGAGGTAAACAAAAGGAAGCAAAAGTGAAAAAAAAAAAGAAACAAGATCATGAGTTAGCACCACTCGTAGTGACAGTCGGATCCTACGTCTTCTGCATTTCCGCAACCATAAGAGAAGGCCCACACACTTCCTCATCTGAAAATGGTAGACTGCGCTTCAAAGGAAGAACAACCGCTTTCCCTGGAGAGGCATCCATTTTCCCCACAGAAGGATTCACTTTTTCCATAGAAGCATCCACTTTCCCCAAAAATGCATCACATTCATCACCTCCTTTGAAAAGCTCACTAATTGTAACAGGCACTGTAGATACAGCGAGTATCATAGGAGCAAGGTCAACATTCATTTCTAGAGCCATAGAGGCATTTTCGCTACCTCCATCACCCAAGGAATCAAATCCCACAACTAATTTTTTCCACATGTCCATCATATCTCTCTCCATGATAAGCATATCTCACTCCAACATTTTCGACATAGCCTCTGAAATTGCCAACTTACTATTATCCCATTTCCCTATCATTTCTTCCATGAGTAACCCCATCATCTTTTTAACGATCCAATAGTGATTCAGGCTTACCCCATCAATATCGCGAGCAATATACTTGTTTACCAGACTCCTCTCCTAGTCATATATTATGGACTTAACTTGCGGAGAAATATCGTTGTTGTAACCATCTACGTTTGTCACGTGCGCTCCTCATTGCCCACGACCAGCACAACGAGACATGGCATGCTGATTGGACATAGTATGCTGGTTCAGATTCAAAAGAAAATGGAACAAAGAAAAACTTTAACGATTCTACAACAAAAATACAGAATAACAACAATAAACCAAGACCCAATCACTTAGGCAAGAAATAACTAAACCAAATCACCATGCTAAAACCAACAGGAGGCCATTAATGGAGAAAAAACATTGATGTGCCACATCCAGTTACTGACCAAGTGAAATTATACTGTAACGACATAACGAAATGACCATTACATCTAATCATCCCTTAAATCGATAGCTACAATGTCCTCAATTGAAGCTGATACATGCTCAAAAAGCTTTGTCAACAGCAACAATTTAATGTCGTCTCGAACAAAATAGAAGTAGAAATGTCAATACCGAATCAACTTTAATCCCAACATTAAAAATCAACTCATTGGGAAGTTTTCTAGCTTGCACAGAAAGACCCACTTCATTAATACGCAATGAGTACAACGTCAATCTGCGATAATTAAATTATAAATTTTAATATACTGTATAAATTAAAATTTATAATTCTTTAAAATATTATATTTTAAATCACTTTTTAAGTCATTTCTGCAAATAACATTAATTCATATAATTTCGAAACTCGATACCAAATTTCTGAAATCAGATATCGAGTACCGGAAATTCCAATTTTTCTTAAGGTTATTACTACTATTGAGCATTTGTGATTCACGATAATTAAATCCGAAATAACGGAAATCCAATAAATAAATAAACATTACAATTAAAAAAACCGATCTTTCCACTTTCTAATATCCAAATCGAAAATCGCAAATCTATGAAATTATTTCAACAAATACGGTACAATATCAAAATAACCTTAACAAAATTGAATTTTCCAATTTTTGATACCAAGAAATCTCCGAAGTTTTCTATTTTCAAATAAATAAATGTCGAAGATAGTATCTATGATTCCCAATACCTGAAAATCACAAAATAGAAAAAATAACATGGGTAACGTTTAAATAATTGAGTCATTTCTTTATGTCTAATATGCAAAACTGTTTTGAGTTCAATTCAAGGTGTCTTTCAGGTCGTGACACCAGCACCCTAAAAGCTAAGTGTATTTCATTAACATATTCTTAAACAAGTTGCAAAGTTAAAATTACTTTCAGCAAACATGCAAATCAAAATTTGAGTAAATGATAATGAGTAAATTTGAGTAAAATAACGTAATGATGACATCATCATCATGTTTTTCAGGTATTTCATGTTTTTGGGGTAGTGGGGTCCGTCAAAAGTATGCTGAGTGGGTACTCGTTGGATGCGGAATTTAATTATGCATCTAGTGAACTCTCCTGATCGAAATTTGAGTAAAAACACAGGGAGATATGTCGAAAATACGAACAAAAAAAGTAGTTTTTTTTATGATAACTATCCCCAAATTTATATTAAATTTTTTTTAAGACCTATACGGTATTTCAAATTTATAGCAATTTCATTGGCTAACACATGATGACATGGAATTTGAATTAGAGTTAAAAGGTCCATTTAGAGTTGAAATTTCCTCTAATGTCCTTATGTGGGTGTCATAATGGTTAATGGCTAGATCATTGGTCATAACCTGTCTCGTAGATTGGCCCTGGTCAACAAATGGTCGACTTAAATATGTCCCTTCGATCCATGGCATGAACCAAGTCCAAAGGCTGGTTTGTGTTTTTTATTGAAGACTAATTTTATAGAAGTATTTGTCTAAGAGAACCAGTTTATATTTTTCTGCATGTGGCATGTATTGGCAATTATTGTGCTTTGCTTCTTAACATGTCAATGGATATTGGTATTCACAATTAATCTATGGATAGAATCAATATTTTCACAATTAATTGTTATGCTTGTTTACTCATAGTAAACATCTAGAAAGAAATAAAAACCAATATGGAAACCATTTTCTTACATTGTGGAACTGTAAAAATGATTGTATAATTAATATATAGTTTTTGCAACTATCTTAGTGCAAGGAAAGGTGGGATGTGTCCTTGGTTGATGGATAGTTCTGTTTTGGAATATTTACCTCTAAATCCTTATATGGGTTTCATAATGGTTAATGTATGGATAATTGGGCATAACCCTTCCTCTGGCCCTAGTCAACAAATGGTTGATTTAATTCTGTCCATTAGATCCATGTCATGAACCAAGTCCAAAGGCTTGTTTGTGTTTTTATTGAAGACTAATTTTATAGAAGTATCTGTTTAGGAGAACCAAATTATCTTGTTCTGCATGTGGTATGTATTGGCAATTATTGTGCTTTGCTTCTTAACATGTCAATGGATATTGGTATTCACAATTAATCTATGGATAGAATCAATATTTTCAGAACCAGAGCTAGTCGACCCTCGACTTTGGAACTGGTTAAAAAGGGAAATAGAATCAATATTCTCAATGGGTTTTTCATTTAGCAGTTTATCATAAAAGAAGCAAAAGCATAAAGAATTCAGAAAAGAAATGCTAAAGATTGAGAAATGTAGAATTAACATAATATGACATGTTTGTTTGCAGCGCTCTTCAAACATGGAATATGATGAGAGTGGCCTAGGTTACCTTTCCAATAATTGCAGGACGCACATTGGGCGGTGCACGATGCACCTACTCCTTGTCACCACATCTCACACAAAAATGATGGATCTTGGAATACCCCACCCATGTATATTAATCCAACTTTTAAGCTAAAGGGTAAATCTTGTCTTTAATCCCAAATTGAAGGCCAGAAATCCCCATTAAAAAGGTCCAGAAGGTTCTTAGTGCACGCCCACGATCTCATTTGAACTGAAAATAATGAAATCCTGACAGATGTCAAATCTGAGCTTATCGACCAAAATAAAAAGAAAAACCAGCTAGTGGTGTGTTGGCGTATGCAGGAAGAGAAACGTTAACGTTATAGTGCAGTATCAAATAATTTTGTATGCACGATGTTTCATGGCCAACATTGCGAGACAACACTCTGCCGCCCCACCGCACCGCACCAAATATATACAGTTCTCCTTTCATCCCATCTTCTTCAGTTTGTGAGAGCCCCACCACCATGCATTCCTGCTTTTCAAGCATTTATCCTGCGTGTTTATCAGTCACGCTCCACTCTCGGTTAGTGCTGGAATTCAAATCACATTTGCAGAATTTTGCCACGTATCACAGAATAATTTGTTTGAGGCTCCTGCTCACTCTATAAAAGCCTCTCGCTCATTGCAGGTTCCACATGAGAGATTCGATTGGTACTATCTTGGCTTTAATATTTGGATTGCAATTACAAAGATTTTATAAGACAAAGAGAGCGGCACTGTCGATCTGCGAAGCAATGTCGAACTACAGACTCTTCCTTTTCGCCGCAATGGTGGGACTTCTGTTTGGTTCTGCGATCGTTGAGAGCCACGTTACACGAAACAACCTGGGCTTGGACCTCGGCGGAGGTTTGGGTCTCGGGATCGGTGTCGGCGCCGGCCTGGGCTTGGGCAGTTCTAGTGGTAGCGGGAGCGGGTCTGGCTCAGCCTCAGGCTCTGGCTTCGGCTCCGGTTCTGGTTCAGGGGCTGGTTCAGGTGCCGGGTCTTACGCGGGCTCCGGGGCAGGCAACGGAAGCGGCCAAGGTCGTGGTTCAGGAAGCGGCTATGGAGCGGGCTCGGGCAACGGCCAGGGCTACGGTGCGGGGTCCGGCTCTGGCAGCGGGTACGGAAGTGGCTCTGGCGGTGGCGATGGCTACGGAAGCGGGTCCGGTAGTTGTTCGGGCTACGGTTCTGGCTTTGGTTCCGGTTACGGTGATGGAAACAGTGGCGGTAATGGAAGAGCCCCTGGTGGCGGATACTAAGAAAAGAAAGACAAGAACAAAATGGCATGTTTCCTTTGACGATTACGAGATAGGTTGCATTTCAAATTTGAAGCCTTCATAGCCTTTCAAAGGCCATTTTAAACGTCATAGAAGGCCATAAGGAATTTTACCATGCAAAAAAAATTTTCATTTCCAGCACTTCAATAATGAAATTGAGTAAGCCTCGGTAAATTTGCAATAGAAGGGCAGCTACAAAATTTGCCTATCCAGGGATTCAATGGACTATGGGAGAGTCGGGACTCAGAGTCTTCCCAAGTGCCCTTGAATAGTCAGATCATGGATGAGGATCTTTGTCCCAATGGACACGGACCACGCGGTGGGCCACTAGGCTGCCTAGTGCCAAGTTCAAGTCGGTGAGTCAGGATTGTGACTCACGATTCGATGTTCACTTTCAAAGCATTTAATGGCATTAGCATGCATTACTGATTAACCAACTTCATTAAATCTTGGTATGAGATGATGCTACCTGCCAACTCGATTTTCCATCTGTCATCTTATGTTCACCGAGTCACGTGATCTCACAACTTACAAGTCACTTGAGTATTTGAGTATATGATGTGAAATTAAATACCCATATGAGTCATATCTATGGATGGTGAATTGATTTGATAACCCTCCACTGTCAAGGCTCCATAAGGAAAAACTAATGGTGTTGTTTTTTGGGTTACAACTTACAAGTTGTAATTTACAATGCATTGAGCAATCTTTGAACTTAACCTAGTCCAATGGGTATGTAAGTTTCCAGAACAGGGCTTCACCCAGTGCTAGACATTTCTATTATGACAACCACAAGACTGGGATGGCAGATCTTTGGTAGCAGGATAGAAGCACGTCGCCATTTGTTTGTGCTCATGAATCATATCCTATACTAGTTAGTCCAGGATTCTAGGATTTATTCCAATTTCCATTCATTTACTGGGTTCAGAATCATTTGAATCAACACTCCCAGTCTCCCACGGTCCACCTAGGACGCTTAGTCTACTTGTCTCATCAAAGGAAGGGGATTAGGTAGTAGAGACAAAGGCAACTAGAATGGAGGGTCATCCAGAGAGAATGGTTGTACAATATGCATATAGTCATCTCTAAAAGAAACAAAAGAATTTGTCATACACCTAACTGAATATTATCATAACTTAATTTGTCGGGATGCTTACACGATAACTCTTGCGCCCGAGCAGTTTATGAGGGATTCCTATGTCTACAATGGCTACAATTTAGAGAGGCTCGTTCCCATCATTATCGCACCAGTGGGTTTCTCCTGCAAATATCTCTATTACGTCTCCCCTCCTCACTCACCTCACCTTTTGACTTGAGTCCTCTTCTTCATCTTCTTCTTCTTCCCGTGGGCTCTCTGATCTACACCCTGAGCACCCTCATAATGAAGAATGATCTCTGAAAGTCTCTAGAAACCTTGGGAAAAAAATATCCAGTTTTCCCTCACCTGCACAGATATATCTATGTTATGTAGAAGCAATTATCAAATGATTTTTTTTGGTAATCATGTGAAATACACAAGCAAGCATTCGCCTACCTCGGGCAAGGTAAACCAACTCAGGAGCGCCGAGATATTGTGGAATTGAGATGGCGTGGCTTCCAATTGTCTTTTTGTAGAAGGAAATGGTTGCACACTCTAATTCCTCATTCTCTTCTGCAGTGGGCAACTCGAAGGTTCCACCTTTTTCACAGGTAGGAGCAAGAGAAGCAAAGGTAGAACATTGGGTAGGATGGATTGAGCTTCCCCAAACTTAAAGAGATTGGTGAAGTCTATGAAAAAAAAAATATTTTGGGTTTACGATTATAGGACAGTCGGAGATCGGGACTCAGACTCTCAACTCTCCAATTCTATGCTTCAGTGAATCTCTCCAGCCACACATTAGATAGTGCGGAATCCACTATTTTGAAAAAAGGTCTCAATTTTGCCGTAGCCCCTAGAACCATTCCCGTCGAACCCATTATCTGCAACATTGAGGATAGCATCCAAAATTTGAACACTGTTCATCAAGAAACAATAAGATAGGAGTGTGCCTTAGTATTGAGAAAAGCCAAGCCACCCAAGCGCAATATTACAAGAGAAGAAGAACGGGCCTTAAGAAACTTGAGGGCTGATGAAGACATAGTCATTCTTAAAGCAGACAAAGGTGGTGCCACTGTGATTTTGGATAGGGCAGACTACAATGCTAAAATGCTTGACCACCTCTCCAATAGTGGAAGCTATAGGAAACTGAGTAGTAATCCCATCTCTAGAGTAACTAAAGAAGTCAAAAAAGTGATTCGGAACTCTAATTTGGATGATCATTTGAAAAAACGCCTCATCCCCACCAGAGACATCACCCCCAGGATTTACGGCCTACCCAAAATCCACAAAGAAGGGGTCCCGCTCCGTCCTATCGTCAACACTATAGGATCCCCCACCTATGAGCTTGCAAAACACTTAGCCAAAGTTTTAGGTCCCTTGGTCGACAATACTGATTCCTTCATTAAGGACTCAAGCCATTTTGTCGAACTAATCAAGGATGAGAAATTAGAACCTAAGGACATGATTGTAAGCTTTGACGTGGTCTCACTCTTCACAAAGATACCTTTAGAGGAAGCAATCCAGGTTATCAAGGATGCCACCGACCCCCACACAGCCAAGCTTATATAAATCTGCCTAAGATCAACCTTCTTCAACTTCCAAGGTGAATTTTATGAGCAAACCACAGGTGTAGCTATGGGATCCCCCCTCTAACCCATTGTTGCAAACCTGTTTATGGAAAAATTTGAGAGAGAAGCCCTGGACTCCTATCCTCTAAAACCTTCAAGGTGGAAAAGGTACGTGGATGACACGAATGTGGTGTGGCCACATGGTGAAGATGAACTCAGAAAGTTCCTAACACACATGAATGGCATCTCCCCCAACATCAAATTCACAATGGAACTTGAGGAAAACAGGAGCATCCCATTTCTAGATGTCCTCCTTACAAGAAAGTAAGATGGCACTCTGGGACACGAGGTGTTCCGTAAAAAGACGCACACGGATAGCTACCTCCACGCGGACTCCCACCACCATCCTTCCCAAAAGATAGGTGTTCTCAATACTCTGGCAGTGAGAGCCTCGAGGATCGCAGATTCGGAACATATTGAAAAAGAGAAAGACCACCTCAAAGAAGTCTTCACAAACATAGGTTACAAACCCAAGGTCATCACGAAGACCCTCGGCAAAACCCACAACAAGAACCTTACGGGTGTGAAAACCTCTGACAACAAGACCACCACCAGCCCACGAGCTTACTTACCGTATATACAGGGGGTGACTGATAAGATCGCTAGAATTCTCAACAAGAACAACATCACGACTTCGTTTAAACCCCTAGAGACCATTAAGAAAAGAATGAGATCTGTTAAAGATCCAGTTGATCATACACAGTTTAGAGGGGTTTATAAGATCCCTTGCTCGTGCAAGATCAGCTATATAGGTGAGACAGGATTTTCTTTCCACATGCGGCTAAAAGAACATGGGGCGGACATTAGAAAATAATGTATCCGTTTCTCAGCCCTTGCGGAACATGTAGCCAAAACCAAACATCACATTTGCCTAGAAGACACCATTATCCTCGCGAAAGAGGACCACTATTTTAAAAGAAAATTTAGAGAGGCCTTAGAGATTACCAAACTCCCACACAACCTAAACAGGGATCGTGGCCTCAAGGTGAGCACTAGTTGGCTTCCATCTATTCTCAATCGGAAAGGCCACCTTGTCCCTTAACCGTTTTCCTTCTGCCCCTTTTCCTCTTTCAAACCCTTCCTTTTTTTTCCCTTTGTCCTCCTTCCTTGCCCTTAAATAAAACCTTAATTTAAAATACCCTAAAAATTAATATTAAATTCAAAGACCAATTTAGATTGAGTTTAAAAAACATTAGGGTTTTAAATTATTTAAAATCAACCTTTAACCTTAAAATTCTGTTTCAAATCTTTAAGAATTTTAAATGTATTTGAAATTAACCCTTGAACGTTTTAGACCCCTCCTCATCCTAAAATTAATCTTAAACCCTAAGTTTAGACATTAATAGGCATTAAAATTAAAATAAAATTTGTTAAAAATAGGAATAATTTAATGACTTTAGGGTTTAAAATCTTTCAAATTTGTTATTAATATTAATAAACTTAATAAACCTTAAGGTTTTAAATTTATTATTAACGAACACCTTTGGAAAACTTAAGTATAATTAAGATTCATTAATATATTTAATAACTCTAGGTTTTTTAAATTTATTATGAAAGTTTTTAAAATTGATATTAATAATAATAAATTTAAAAACTTTAAGGTCTTTAAATTTATTATTAAAATTATAAAATTTAGAACTCTAGGGTTTTAAAGGGTTTACATTGCAACCTTTAAAATCCTAAAATTAAGTCACCTTGCAATGAAATTTAATTATAATTAAGATTGAAATTCATTAATAATAACAAATTTAATAACTTTAGGGTTTTTAATTTATTAGGTTTTAAATTTGTTATTAATAACAATAAATTTAAAAAACTTTTAAGTTTTTGGGTTTATTATTAAAAGCTTTTAAAAGTGTTATTAATGATAATAAATTTATATTTTTAGGGTTTTAAAACTTTTGGGGCATTAGGTGGTTTTTTTGAGAAAATCATTTCAAAAACCTTAGGGTTAACAATAATTAAAATCAACATCTCTTTGTCTTAATTCAACCACTGTAAGAACTTAAAAATAAAAAATTTAATAATATAAACAATTTTTTTGAAATCAACCCGTTAACCTTTTTAGACCCCACCCCTCCTCATCCTAAAATTAATCTAGAACCCTAAGTTTAGACATTAATAGGCATTGAGATTAAAATAAAATTTGGTAATAATAGGCATAAATTTAATGACTTTAGAATTAAAATCTATTATCAAGGTTTTTAAATTTGTTATTAATAGTAATAAACATAATAAACTTTAAGGTTGGATTTAACTTAAGTATAATTAAAATTCATTAATATTTTTAATAACTCTAGGTTTTTAAATTTATTATGAAAGTTTTTAAAATTGTTATTAATAATAATAAATTTAAGACTTTAAGATCTTTAAATTTATTATTAAAATTATTATTAATAATAATAAAATTTAAAACTTTAGGGTTTTAAAAAGGGTTTCAAACTCTAATTTTTCAACCGTTAAAATCCTGAAATTAAGTCACATTTTACTGAAATTTAATTATAATTAATATTAAAATTCATTAATAATATCAAATTTAATAACTTTAGGGTTTTTAATTTATTAGGTTTTAAATTTGTTTTTAATAACAATAAATTTAAAAACTTTAAGTTTTTAGGTTTATTATTAATAGCTTTTAAAAGTGTTATTAATGATAATAAATTTATATTTAGGGTTTTAAAACTCTTTTGGCATTAGGTGGGTGTTTTTATAAAAAAAAAAATCATTTCAGAAACTTTGGGGTTAATAATAGTTAAAATCAACTTTTCTTTGTCTTTATTCAGCTATTGTAAAAATTAAAAATAAAAACTTAATAATATAAACAATTTTTCCCGGAAAAATAGGTGTAGGGAATAATTTTTCCGCGCACTTTGAAACCAAATAAAATTAATAAATATTTTCCGACCCAACAAATCCTAGTCTCCACGGCCGACCTTAGATTTTCTAACCGGCTCCAGTATTTAACTTTGGTTCTCACTCTCTCCACATTCGACTTGTCCTGATGATGGATCCTGATATGGATTCGAAACGTCGACTTGGTCATTTCGATATTGTGGTTTCTCCGATTACATCACCAATAACCTATCACCACAGAAATTTGGCAACAGAGATTATGAAGAGCTAAGCTGTCGACTTGGTTGTCGTGAATTTACAGGTATGTATAGCATTTTACACTTGTGTAACATTTTATATGTGGATAAAAGTTAAATGTGTTTCTTCTTGGAGTTCCTTCTCGTTCTATAAATATAAGGGTTTAAAATTTCTCCATCCAAAATGTTGTTTGAAATTTGTAATGTATTATGCGATTGCGGAAATTCCACCAAACTAAGTCTCGAATACTCAATAGATGTAACCTTAAAAAACCCAGTATTTAAATGAAATCAAAACCAAAATAATGTATACTTTTCATAGTCTAGGACCACAACTTCGTTTGGGCGGAGGAGCAAGAAGAAAGAGCCTTGTATTTGAGTTCCAAATCTGTCAATGTTATTTATCTGCCGTGAATTGTAAACATTAGGTTGAAAGAAAGAACAATATTTGAATATAAGCGTTTGAATTGTTCCAATTTCCTTAATGAAATCCAATAGTTGAAAGGATAAAATATTTAACAACCGACACTGTAAATGTTGTAGACTCTGACCCCTTTGTTTTCCTGTTAGCCTTCTAATAATGGAAACAAGAAGTACAAATTGTCTACCAATATATCTAAACAAGGGAATCCCTCGACGGACGTTCATGAATGAGGGACTGGGAGTGCAATGATTTAGCAAAGAACATGATTTCAACATCCTCGTTGTCGCAAACCTCCCAAATGTGTGTTTATGATTCGTCTTCCTTGTTGACTTTGGTAGAAACTAGACACCCAACTTGTAGTGATATTTGTTGGAGAATTTAAAGTTCTTCCTTATAGTGGACTAATAAATACTTAACATTTTCGATAGGGCTGATAAACTTGATATAGATTGGGGGGACTATCCATAATCTACCTAAAATTGGGGATTTTGTTTGATCACTTCGAATTGGGGTATAAACTCGATATACATTGGAGGGACTATCCATAATCCACCTAAAATTGGGGCCTTTGTTTGATCACTTTGATTTAAGCATGTGGGGAGGACATGATTCAATTCTAAAAATAACTGATGAATTTAGGGTTAATAAAAAAGTTTCTCTGTGAAAGCATTAGGTATTACATTCTAGGGTTTTTCTTCTAGGTAGGTCCAATCACACTTAACCAATAGAGCCACCATCAAGCTAAATCAATCCTCCATTTAAAGGTCCTTCCAAATTCCCATGCCTTATTTTATCAACGACCTAACAACCGAGTATTTCAGTGGCCCGAGAGAATTGTCCCTTATCTAAGTTCAATAAACTATATGCTCCAGGGACCGGAAGAGTACATGGTTTACCTCACTAATTCCATGTAAATGTTGAATCACTCGGGATTTCTTCTTATTGTCATGTTTCTCTATACATTGTGTTTAATAAATAATAAAATTTTGTTCTACACTTACAATTTCAAATGAAAAGAATGATTTATTTTTACATGTCAACATTGAAAGGTTCAATTTCTCACAACCCTTCAAAGTGAAATAGGACCCTACCCTTCAAATTTGATCCCTGCTTACATTCCCATATAATAGCCCATATAATAGCACGTGATTAAATTAGATAGGCATGCATGGCTGCCATGTTTATGTAGATAATATTCTGTACTCTTCTATATCTAATTACTTTCTTTCCATGTAAAGACCGCAAACATACATGAATTGCTGTCGTTGTGATATTCCGACTTCCTCTTATTAATGATTTTGATTTTCTTTTACTTGTATATTTTCTCGTTAAGCTTATTAGGTATGTAAAATTTTATATTCTTGATAGAATAAACTTAATTTATTTTCCTAATAGTATTTTAAAAACTAAGACTCGTCATTAGTATTTTAAAAACTAAGACTCGGTATTCCTTGTAGTCCAAATTGATTTGAACTTGTGGTGGCTAAGATTGTCCTTTCTAAAGTAGAGAAATCTATGATTATATTATATATATTATCATGAATTTAGATTCTATGAAAGTATATCCAATTTTAATCAATAAATGTTCAACAAAGAAATCTTTTTCTAATAGTATTTTAAAAACTAAGACTCGTATTAGTATTTTAAAAACTAAGACTCGGTATTCCTTGTAGTCCAAATTGCTTTGAACTTGTGGTGGCCATTAATTAATAAGATTGTTCTTCCTAAAGTTGAGAAATTTATGATTACATTATATATATTATTATGCATTTAGATTCTATGAAAGTATATTCAATTTTAATTAAAATGTGGTACAAAAAAGGTCATATTTGATTTTATAATTATACGTTATAAAAATATTTTTGAATTTGTTAAATTTTATTTGAGATGTTGTACGTGTAAAAAGAAATTTATTTTGGAAAATAAAACATTAGAATTAAGTTCAAGAAGTTATATTTTCTCAATTGATGAATATCTATCTGAAATTTGATGAGTAATGATTCACAAAATATATTATACAAGTGATTGTATAGAGAATGAGTAGTATGCATTGGAGTAATTTTTAGTTCTAAAATGGGTCTCATAAGAAAAAGAGCCATTGATGAGTTGGAATTCAAGAACAAAGAGAATTTCAAGAAAAAGAGTCAACCATAATAATTGAATTGTCATATTTGTCATTAAAAAAAACTACATTTTTAAATTTGTATATTCAATTTAACTTGAATTCCACATCCAATAAGAGGAGATGAGTTCAAAATGCGAAGAATTTTTTTTTTTCTATTTTATTCTAAAATTAATAACTCTTATTTTATTATTTTCCACATTACGTTCATTTTATACCCCAATTTACTCTAATTTACATTCCAAAGCATGAAGATCTCCTAATAAAATGGTGTCAACTAAGGAGACCAGCCCCATATTTTGGAATCTTTGACTTGCTATTGGATGAAAAGATCATGTGATGTGTGTTGTGCAAACTTGTAATATACTAGGGTTGTTACTTAAAAAAGACTACACCACCAACAAGTACTTTGCATATTTCTTCAAAAAGAGATTTATTTGGAGGTTCACAAGGGCAAGATGTGTGTAGAGGCCCTATATAATCCTAGATACTAAATAGGACTTGAACACTATATGTCGAGGATATGCATTGTAAGGAAATGGAGAAAAGATGGAAATGAGAAGAAATAGTTGATCTAATGCATTGCATATACTTGAGTATTTATAACTCTAGCAAATACATAATGCATTTCAAAACTGATTTGGAAAACAATGGGGAAGAATAGGTGGTACCCAAAATGCTAGACATTGGAATTAGATGGATGTACACAAAATCTCAGTTAAAGGGTAAGTGACAAGTCATATACAGTGCTTTGATATTATAACAAAATTGAAACAACTCCATAGAACTATAAAAGAGTAATCTCAATAGATGAATAAAAAATCAATGAATGAAATTTGAGAAAATGAATTAACACAAGGAGAGAAGAAGTGACCCTATGAATAATTATCATAAGAAGTAAATGAATTAACACAAAGAAAGAAGAAGTGACCTCATACATAAATGTATGGTAAGGCGTAAATTAAATGAATATATTATTTACACTATGACTCCACTATAATGTTTAATGTGATTAACAGAAATATGTTAAATCTATCACATACAATCTACTTTTTTTTAATTTAAAATATTATAGATAATAAACATTTAAAATATCAAATGGCAACCATAATAAAGTGGAAAAGAAAAAATATTGTTTTTATAACAATATAATAAACCTTAAATTTAAATTTAAATATATATATAGAACCAACTTGTAAATATTAGTTCCTGTCATTATATATAAAGAGACTAATAGGATATATGCTTGATTATAGTTGACATATATGTTATATATGGTTGTTTAATAGGGATTGAATAATTGGGTTAGGGTAATATGTCCAAATCCAGGTATAAGTTTAAATGTCTATTTATATGATATAAAAACAACCATCATCTTTAAAGCTAAAACCACATAATACATAATAATAAGTCTCACCATTTTCTTTCTAGCAAACATTAGTTAAGAGAATAACTAAACGTCGACATTCAATACCGATATTCCCTTACTTCTTGAAAGTGATGAACCAAGGAAGCTTAAAATGAAAACTTAAATATCTCTCAAACCTCTATATTAAATTATGTGTGGAAATATTTGAAGTACTTTTAACTTCATAAAACTTATCCTTTAGAAAGCAGTTCTCAAAATGGTAAACGTGATTATGATTGTTTGCATAGGGTTACATTTAAATTTGAATGTAACAAATTATATTTTTTAGTTTAATTCATTTATGATGGTATGTTGTGTTTGATATATGCTTTTATGTTTCAAGGTTTGAAATATATACTTGTTATTTTAAAGATTGATATTTAAGAAGTATTTAGGAAACCCAAGTAATTATTCTTTGGAATAATTTTTAAAAAATCAAAATCTTATAAATATATAAATAAGTTTAAATTATTTTTTTGGTCTTTGTGTAAGACCTTAAATTGTTGTTGCTTGGTTAATAATTCATCTTCATTAAACATAAGTAAATAATTGAAACCCAAAACTCATAGAAATCTGGCATGAGTGGAATCCTCCTCCTTCCAAACCACTATGGAACTACTCTTATTTTATATTCTATTTTCCACATACTAAGCAAGCAATGGATTTTATGACCAAAACCACTAAAAACCTCATCCACACTATGATAAGTGTTAATCATCTATTCCAACATATTGAGGATGATCTTAATTTGGATAAGAATCAACTTATGGATGTTCAATTTAGGATCCTCTTACTCAATAATCAAGAACATATTGAGGATGATCTTAATTTGGATAAGAATCAACTTATGCATGTTCAATTTAGGATCCTCTTACGCAATAATCAATAATCAATTTCAATATAACATGTCCCCAAATATGGAAGACAGATGTTTGTGAATGAATCAAAGCAATGGTGTACCTATGGTAAGATATCAATCAATTGTGTCTCCTTTATAATTGCAAGACCTATTTTCTTAAAGTCACATAACATATTCTTCCTCCACTAATGCATGAGTAGGCCATTAACTCTGTATCGGCATTGATTATTAGTATTTTTGAAAAAAAATTGACTTAATATCAACATATCCTTACTAGTAAAATTGTAAAGACAAAATTTGTTAGCTTTTAACAACAAAATTTTCTTTTTTCTTACACATTTTTTTCTATGCTGTATGTTTGAATGAATAAGTTATATTAAGAATTTTAGGTATAATTTTTATTTTAACAAATTTTAAATTCGACCATTGGTTCATTATTGAGATTAATAAAACTGTAAATATCTCAAAAAAAAGTCTTCAAAAATTTATGACAAGTTAGAAATTGCTCATTAAAATTAATAGACAATGTTGAACATACTTAACCTATACAACACAAGATAATAAATCAATAACCTAAGCGCCCAAAATAATAAATCAATTAGATTTGATGAAGTTTGAATGAACAATGTTAATAAGTAAAAAAAAAATAGTCCATACTATTCTCAACAAAGCCTTTCGTGGCTTTTTAAATGATTATTAGTTCAATGGAATGATTTATAAATAAGAATTTTTTAATACTATATTTTAATTTTTTTTTATAAAAAGTTTAAAATGATCATTGTAATACATATAATAATTTTGAAAGATTTTAACATAAAATTCAATTGACAAAGGTGATAAATTAGTAATGATATTAGAGAATGTATTTTTGAATTAATATAATTTAAAAATAAAATATAAATAATAAATTATTATAAAAGATATTTCAAATTTTAATAAAAATACAATTGCTAAATTGTATATTTTTTTGCACTTACAAAAATGTTTTATATTGTCTATTATCAAATATTAATACATTTAATTTGATTTCGTTTCAAAAACATTCATGATTATAATTGATAATCAACCAATGTTATAATGAAGCTCGGTTGGACAGAATTGGACGGAGCTTTGGGAGGATTGTGAGGATTCGGGTCACAGAGTTGGGCGACGAAAGCAAGTCGTCCTGTGAGGCAGACTATGCTCACCTGGTGAGGGGTCTGTGTAATGTCGACCAAGAGAGGGGGTCGCTCCCCCTCCACAACCTCTAGAAAAAATTTGTTGTCGTGCTCAAAGAACAAAGACTTCCATGGGGGTGGATCTAGGGAGTTCGGGTATGAAGGTAGGGATATGAACCCCCTTCGAGCTCCAATATGGGCTCTGCGAGATGTCTCCCACATGCCTAGGATATCCTTGCTCTTCAGATTAGATCGAAAAAACTCTGAGAAAGGGTGGAGCTATGGAAGGAGAAAGAGTGGATGGGAAAATTTATTCGGATATGTTTGAAAGAGAAAGAGCTAATTCAATGGATCAAGCACACCTAGATTCCCAAAGGGAATTATAATCTGCACCTGCGATCCAAGGGTTTTTTCACTATAATTTTCTTCAATCAGGAAAATCGGGATCAGATTTTGGAAGGGGGGCCTTATTTTTTATTTTGAGCTGGCCTCTACCTACGACCATGGAAAGAAATATTTAATCATGAGCAAGAAGACATGAGGGAATCCCCTGTTTGGATCTATTTGTACTCTCTTCTGTGCGAATACTAGGACCTAGAAATTCTACAAGATATCGGGAACACGTTGAGAGAATTTGTGAAAGCAACAAAACAAACCAAACAATAGAGGTATACTTCATTCGCTTAAACCTGTGTCTATATGGATTTGTCAAAGGAGCTACCGAAAGTCATCAAATTAAACTGGGAAGATGAAGAATGGTAGTAGTCGACCGATTATGCACACATTCCATTCAGGTGTAGACGCCTTAGTAGGAATTGCCCAAAGAATAGCCAGTAGCCCCCGAACAAACTTCAAATGTTGGAGAAGGCAGAGGAAATATAGGGCTTGACCCAGGTTTGGAGCAGAAGAAGAACTACTCAATCTGGTCCTTCGCAACAATAGGGAAGAGTGCCCAAAGGGGGGAAATCAAATTCCAACAATAGATTTGAGACCCTGAGTGAGAGGGAAGAGGAAGAGAACCCCAACAATAAAGACGATACCAAAGAATCTCACCCTAGCATGGTGATTCCCAAGGAGGTGGAGGGATCGATCCAAGAAGAAAATATGGAAGCAATGGAGGAAGACGGGCTTGAGGATATGGATCCGGGAGAGCTAGATCTAGACGAAATAGAGAAAGAATGTGAGAAAAAAGGGAAAGGATATGTATCCTAGTGTCAGCTGGAGATTCTGCAAGAAGCCATCATCATAAAAAAAAGGTCAATCAACAACGTGGGGTAGCTATTGAGCCCTAGAAGGGTAACAAGAGGAAGCAGGTTGAGGAGGACTCGAAGATTGGGAGGAAGATGAATAAGTAGAGAATTGCGAAGATAGGTGTCAAGCTCATTGAATAAGGTCAATATCCCATTATTGTGGCGACCTTTACTGAATTGAATAGAGTAAATCATTGAAAATAATATCATGGAATATTCAGGGCTGAAACCACCCTGGGAAAATTAAAGAACTAACAAAGAAGCTTAAAATTGAGAAGTCGGTTGTTATATTTCTCCAAGAGATGAAGTGTAAGTCAAAAACCCTAGAACAAGTAGCACATAGGATATGGAGAGGATGTAAAAAAATATTGAATAGATTCCAACAAAGAAGCGGGAAGGTTAGCGATTCTTTGGCACCCGAAAGTGGTAAGTTTATCAAATCTTTGAGCGACCCATTTCTCCTTGACGACAGATTTTTCGATCCGAGATTCTGGAGCCAAGGGAACTCTAACTAATATCTATTGGGCAAGATCCTTTGCTCAAAAATCTTCTTTCCTTGAATTTATGTGTTGGGTCAATGGGAGAATGGACAAAAACCCGTGGATAATGGGAGGGCATTTCAACTTGGTATCCTCTCTGGGGAAAAGAAAGGGGGAAGAAGGAATATTGACAGATTCTAGGAATCCTTTAGGGACTTCATAGAGGAAAGTCAGTTTTTTGACCTAGAGATCGAAAAAGGATGGTTCACATGGAATAATCGATGTGGAGGGGAGTAACATGTAGCTTCAAGATTAGGTACATTCTTGGTCTCTGAGGACATAGTCGGGGAAGCAGGAGAGGTGTCATCCAACGTCCTTCCGGCAGCAGGATCAAATCATTGGCCAATTTGTCTGCAGTGGGACAGGTCATGTAAACACAATAGGAAACCATTCATATCTGAGCAATTTTGGCTTGAACACAAATATTTTAAATCCTTAGTTCAATAGTGGTGGTGGGAATTGGTCCCCCCACGAAATCAAGGATGTATCAATTCCAATAGAAACTAAAGGCACTGAAAGCTAGGATTCGTTCTTGGAATAAAGAAGACTTTGGAAACATATTTCAGGATAAAAAAAAATTGATGTCACAACTGGAGGTTATCCAAAGGAGGGGGATGAATGACGGCTACAAGGAAGATCTCAAACAATAGGAAGAATAACTTTTTTCCCAGATAACCTCAAGAAAATGGTAGGAGGAGATATAATAGAAGCAAAATTCTAGGAACCAATGGCTCTAGGAAGGGGAGCGTAACACAAGATTCTTCCATAACTCGGTAATTCAAAACAAGCATCGATTGAAGATCCACAAATTGAGGACAACGAGTGGGCGATATGTTGAAACTAGATCTAAGAGATAGAAGAGGAGATGGTTAGGCACTTTAAATAGGTCATGGCAGAGGACTTAGTGAATAGACGACAAGATATTGCAAAAATAGCCTAGCTCCTCCCAGCGGTGATCTCTTAGGAAAATAATGAGATTTTTCTCAAACCAATAGAGTTTTAAGAGGTGGAATATGCAATGCATCAGATGAGTTTGGTAAAGGTTCCCAGGCTAGATGGCTTCACTTCCAAATTTTTCCATTGTTTTTGGCACCTCATAAAATAGGAAGTTTGGTAAATTGTTGAAGAATCACGCCAATCCCAAGGGGTTTTGAGGGATTTCAATGTGACCTTCCTAACTCTCATCCCCAAATAGGAAGGAGTGGATGCGCCTGGTAAATTCAGACCCGTAGCTCTGTGCAATGTCATTTATAAGATAATTTCCAAAGTTATGGCCAACAGACTAAAACTGATCGTTCCTCTCCTGATTGCCCTGGAGAAATATAGGTTCGTGGAAGGTAGAAAAATCTTAGATGGAATTATTTTTGTCTATGAGGCAATTCGTTCCCCGAAAGTAACCAAAAATCTAAGGATTCTCATTAAGCTTGAGATTGCGAAATCCTATGACAAATTGAGATGGTAGTATATGAGAGAAGTCTTAGTTTCCTTTGGCTTTGCTAGAGATTGGATTGAATGGGTTATGAATATGGTCTCCTCCACCTTTTTCTCTACACTGCTAAATGGCTCTCCCTCTCGTACGATGACTCCATCAAGAGGTATCCGATAGGGGGATCCCGTCTCTCCCTTCCTCTTCATCATCATGGTAGAATTCATAAGTATGCTAATAAAGTATCAAACAACGAGAGGCAAAATCCGTGGTTTAAACATTCACAATAGCGCAAATTAGCAAACTCGTTAGTAGTTTGTGGGCGATACCATGCCCACGGGGCACCCTTTAGTCCAAGAGGCACAAGCCTTCAATAAATGCTTGATAATCTTTGCCGAGGCCATCGAGTAGGAAGTCATCTCGAAAAAATCTCAAGTTTTCTTCTTTAACACTCCCAGGGTGACATAGAGGAACATCAACCGCATCCTTGGATTCTCGATAGGCTCCCTACCATCAAAGTACATCAGAGCTCCTCTAACAAAGGGGATGATCATGAAAGAGGCATGGTAGGATCTATTAGACCGAATGAGGAAGAAGTTATCTAGGTGGGTCTTCAGGCCATTAAATTTGATGGGTAGATTGACCCTTGTTAAGTCTCTTCTCGAGGCCATGCCGATCTACTTATTTTTGGTCTTAGCAACACCGAAGTCGGCTATGGATCCAGGCATGAAGGGGAACCAGGAGAAAACTCAACACATGTACACGATCAATCATGGCTATGGAGAGGAGGAGCCTGGGCAAGTTCATAAGTAATAGCCTTAGATGGCCTCTTTTGTTTTATGTTGCACCTATGATTTAGAAGTAGCTATTATAGTAATTCGATACGTAGAAAGGGAATGCAAAAGTTGTCTTTTGTTATGTTGAAAGGAATACTGTCTTTTGCTTTTTTGTTAAGACCAGTCTCACTATTGAGGGATCAAAGGGAAATCGGGACTTTCGTGAGGCTATGCCGGACAAATCCCTGGAAAAGCCAGCTATATAGTCTTCTGTTTTCGATAATATAGTTTTTAATTTAAAAATACAACAACCAGTGTTATAAAAACATATAACATCATTATTATTTGTTAATAAAGCTTCTAGAATATAGATTATTTTAGAAAGTTCTAAACCTTCTCAACTTTTCCAATAAAAAGTCCACTCACTCTGCTCATGATGAAAATAGTTTAAATAAAAGAAAAAAAAGAAAAAGAGAACCACTAGATTCTGAAATCATAAGCTCCATTGCCTGCCTGGCCGCATTATACACTCACAATGACGCCAAGCACAAAACCCTTGTCACTACCTGTCACAAACTCATAATGACGCCAAGCACAAAATCCTTGTCACTACATGACCTGTCACAAACTCGCAGAACACTTTTGACTTTAATAACAGAGAATGGTCCAAAAGTCGTCATAAACAAAAGGTCCGGAAAGGTTTTATTCACACCTGCAACCTCTTGCATATTAGCAAATCCTGACAGACGTCCATCCCAGGCTGCCTGAAGAAAATAAAGCCAGGCAGTGGTGGGTCCGCAGGATTATTTCAAACTAGATTATCATTTTGTATGCACGTTTAGAACTTCGATCGAGTACAAATTTGCCAAATAATTTGCATGGATTGCTTTACGATCTTCTATGCATCGCAATATAATAACTTGCGTGTTATTAAATTAGAACGCTCTCTACCATCTTTGCTTAGGAAAAGCTTATGCTTTTTCTCCATGTATAGAGGTATATATGTATATGAAATATATTGTGTTTTTGTTTTTGTTGCAGCAATTTTGCATTGGTAATTGTTGCCGAGGTTGTACATTTCAGAAGTTATTTTATCGAATATCAAGCTAAGTTTGCAGCTATTTTTATTAAGATGATAAAATAACTGACTGTATCTTACGCGCTGAAGGATAAAATAAGTAAGGATGATATCTTAGGCGTGGAGACTCGAGAGAATGTCAATAACATATCGTAATGGATGGCCTATAATATATATTTGAATTGATAATTTACTATCCAAATGGTTAAATGCAGTAAGTATTTGGCTGTGCCATATAAATATATTTATTTAAATTGTATAGATAATAATGGATTTTTGGTAAAGAAAGATATTAATGGTTTCCTTCAATATTGGTGATGAGTATTTGTAAACTAAAATCTTATTAATGATTTTCTTTTATTTGTATATGTTCTCGTTAAACTTATTAGTATATTAAATTTTATATTCTTGATATAATATATATTTTTTTTTCCAAATAGTATTTTAAAAACTAAGACTCGGTATTCCTTGTAGTCCAAATTGCTTTGAACTTGTGGTGGTTATTACTTAATAAGATTGTTCTTTGTAAAGTTAAGAAAATTATGATTATATTTTATATATTATCATGGATTTAGATTCTACGAAAGTATATCCAATTTCAATCAATAAAATGTGGTACAAAGAATGTCATATTTGATTTTAAAATTATAAGTTATAAAACATTTTTGAATTTGTTAAATTTTATTTGAGATATTGTAGGCGTAAAAAAATATTTATTTTGGAAAAAAAATCATTGGATTTAAAAGAGGTTACATTTTCTTAATTGATGTATATCTGAAATTTGATGAGTAACGATTAACAAAATATATTATATTTAAGTGATTATATAGAGAATGAGTGGTATGCATTGGAGTAATGTTTAGTTCTAAAATGGGTCTCATAAGAAAAAGAATAAGAAAAAGAGCCATTGATGAGTTGGAATTCAAGAACGAAGAGAATTTCAAGAAAAAGAGTCAACCATAATCATTGAATTGGCATATTTGTCATTAAAAAGAACTACTTTTTTAAATTTGTATATTCAATTTAACTTCATGTTGTTTTACTCAAATTTTGGGAGGGAGCACTTATTGGATGCAAAATTGAATTCCACATCCAATAAGTTTTTCTGCTCAAAATTTTATAGTAAAACCACAAGGAGATGAGTTTAAAATACAATTCATAACTCTTATTTTATTATTTTATCTATTATTTTATTATTTTCCACATTAGATCCATTTTATACCCCAATTTACTCTAATACATTCCAAAGCTAGAAGATATGCCAATAAAATGGTGTCAACTAAGGAGACAAACCCCACATTTTGGAATCTTTGACTTGCTAAGGGGACTATGCATCCGATGAAAAGATCATGTGATGTGTGTTGTGCAAACTTGTAATATACTAGGATTGTTCCTTGAAATGACTGCACCACCAACAAGTACTTTGCATATTTCTTCAAAAAGAGATTTATCTGGAGGTTCACAAGGGCAAGATGTGTGGGGAGGCCCTATATAATCCTAGATACTAAATAGGACTTCAACCACTATATGTCAAGGATATGCATTGTAGGAAATGGAAAAAAGATGAAAATGTGAAGAAATACTTGATCAATGCATTCCATATGCTTGAGTATTTATAACTCTAGAAAATACATAAGAGATTTCAAAATTGATTTGGAAAACAATGGGGAAGAATAGGTGGTACACAAAATGCTAGACATTGGAATTAAATGGATGCACACAAAATCTAAATAGAAGGGTAAATGACAAGTCATATACAATGCTTTGATACTATAACAAAATTGAAACAACTCCATAGAAATGTGGGAGAGTAATCTTAATAATGCATTAGATCAATAAAAAAAATCAATGAATGAAATTTGAGAAAATGAACTAACACAAGGAGAGAAGAAATGACCCCATAACTGCATGTATAAATATCACTAGAAGTAATGCTTGAATTAAATGAGTATATTATTTACACTATGATGTTTAATGTGATTAATAAAAGTATGTTTTCTATCAAATACAATCTATATTTATTAATTTTGTTTTTTTGTTTTTTTATTTTTAATTTAAAATATTATAAATAATAAACATTTAAAATATCAAATTGCAACAATAATAAAGTGGAAAAGAGAAATCACTATTTTTATAAATAATATAATAAAATTTAAATTTAAGAAAAATATTAATAAGACCAACTTGTAAATATTACTTCCCAACATTATATATAAAGAGATTATGATTGACTAATAAGATATATGCTTGATTATACTTATTTGACATATATGTTAACATTATATATATAAAGAGATTGTGATTGACTAATAGAATATATGTTTGATTATACTTGACATATATGTTATATATGGTTGTTTTTGTAGGGATTGAATGATTGGGTAAGGGTAACATGTCCAAATCTAGGTTTAATGATTTAAGTGTATAAGTTCATATTGGGTTCTATTTTATTTGATCATATTTCAAATAATGAATTTTGGTTCTGATATAACAAAGTCTCCATGTGATGGAATGGTATATTTTCTTAATGTAAATTTCAAATTATTATTCAAAATTTAAACTTGAAAAATAAACATTTTTATGATATAAAAACAATAATATTTTTCAAAACTCAAACCACATATTATATAATAATATGTTGAATCACCATTTTCTTTCTAGCAAACATTAGTTGACAGAATAACTAAAATAAACCCATCTCCCATCAACGTCGACATTTTTTTTTCCAAGGAAAAAAATCGTAACTTTATTCAAATTACACTCATAAGATGAACCACTATCTTATACAAATAAGTGTCCATTAACTCAAAAAATGTTCTACACATACCATGCAAAATTACATAAGATAATAATTGATTGCGAAATCAAATTATATTCAAAAACAAACCAAAGACCATTACAACTACAATCAATGATAGGTATCATTTAACAAATGTAGTTAAATCCATATGTATATCAACATATTACCACCTTAATAAAAAACTATGTTTGATTTATATTTCATCTAAATAAGTCTTTATAAAAAAAAAGCTTAACCTCCTTAATAAACTGTCATAAGTTTACCATTTACAATCTGTCCATAGTTCCCATTCTTTATCATCAAGTTCACTGTCATAAAATCTATCAAGTCTATCCATAAAAATGTTTCTACCATCATAGCCAAAAAAATGCTCAATCAGCCTGGTACCATCCATCATTTACATTCTATCCATAACTCCCATTCTTTATCATCTAACTATCATGTGTGTTAAAATCTATCAAGTCTGTCCATAAATTTTTTTTTACCATCATAGCCAAAAACCTGCTCAATCAACCCGGTACCATCCATCATTTACAATCTATCCATAACTCCCATTCTTTATCATCTAACTATCATGTGTGTTAAAATCTATCAAGTCTGTCCATAAAAACGTTTTTACCAATATAGCCAAAAACTGTAACTCAGTCAGCCTGTTCTGAAAAGCCAACAGTAATATCAAAACTGATCATTAAAAAAAAAAAAGCATAAGCCTCCAAAGGCCCATGTTCCACCTCCTCCTTTCATAAAATGTCTAAAAAATCTGAAAAGTCTCGTATTTATCAGGTCCTCTATACTCCAGGATTTTCCAATGGCCTTCCAACACATTTGAACATGCAGAAGCTAAAGCATCAACTTTTGAATTCCTTTCATGATAAATATGTTTAAATTCAACTTTTTCCAGTAAATTAGAAATTCTAATCACCTCCTGAAGGATTTGAGTAAGAAGAATATTATTTATTCTGAACTTACCTGAAACCCAATTTATCACCAATTGTGAATCACCAAAAATCTGCATAGTTTGAACACCCTTCTTTAAAGCCAAATTTATTAGCAGTTTTAAGGCTAAAAGCTCAGCAAAATTGTTGGTGCCCAACCCCAAACCAGCAGAAAAAGCAAATGAGTGTTCCTCAGATAAATACAGGATTCCACCTGCCCCACAAATCTGAGGATCTCTCGCTGCCGAGCCATCAAAATATCCCCAAGGAGAGTCTTTATCAATTTTCTCATTGACAACCATTCTAAACTTCAATGGTTTGTTATCCAAAGGATAAACACTCAGTAAACCCAATACTAAAGAGGTAACCATATAGGTTTTTGGCTGAATATCTTCAAAACAACCTAGATTCCAGGCCTTCCAAATAAACCAAGACACAAGAACAAGTAAAGATCTGTACCTGGGCTCAGCATGTACAACCCAATTCTGCACACAATCTAAAATAGATATCCCATTCCAGAAATTATTATATCTTAACTTAAACTCAATTTCTGACCAGGCTCTCCTCGTGAAAGAACAATCAAAACCAATATGAGAGTTTGTTTCAGCTTCCTTGTTGCATAAATAAGATCTGCTCGGTCCTCCTCTGCCTTTCCTACAAAGTATATCCCATGTAAGTGCTTTCCCTGAAAATAAAAACCAACACTAAATTTTTTATTTTAGTGGACATGTAAGCTTCCATAACCACTTCCACCACCATGATATTTCCATCTCATTTCTGTCAAGAATAAGATGAAAAAAACCATCTTTTGGTGTGTAATTACCAGTTTTGGACAGACTCCAAATCAGCTTGTCATCCTCAATTGTGATTTTAGCATGACTGGTTGTCAACAAAGTGATATAAGAATTCCAAATAGTGATTTCCTCGTCATCAAAACCAAAAAGATCAGCATTAAGCCAACCCTGATCCTGAAGTAATTCTAAACCAGTACATGCAATGTCCCTTAAAACATAAATACTAGTTGTATGGTGTTTATCAATCATGGCAACAGGTAAAACATGCCTCCATTTGCACCCAAGCCAAGGATCAATGCCAATACGTACCTCAGTCCCAGCTCCAATTCTCCACACAAGTGATTGTCCTATAAGATCAAATGACCAAAGGATCACTTTCCAGCAAATGGATATACCTTTCTTTTTCTTTACATCAACCCTTATCCAATCTAATAAAGATAAGGGTGAAATGTATTTCTGAATTGCTATCTGCACCCACAGTCATGTACCATTAATCAAATTCCATACACTTTTAGCAGCAAAAGATTTAGCAAATAAGACAATTAATCAAATTCCATACACTTTTAGCAACAACAGATTTAACAAATAAGACAGGTATTTTCAAGCCCCAACCTCCTAAAGATTTGGGACTGGCCAAGACCTTCCAAGAAGACCAGTGAAGTCCGGGAGTCTCATTTTTACCAGACCTTAAGAATTTGAAACAGATCTTCCTGATTCTATCAAGTATACCCATAGGTATCCAAAAATGCATCCAATAAACTGGTATGGCCTCAAGTACAGACTTTACCAAGATGAGTTTTCCACCCTTAGATAACGATCTAAAACTCCAATTCTTGATTTTCCTCTCCACTTTTGAAATGAGCCAATCCCATTCTTTCATCAGATATCTGCATGGTTTTAAATGAAAACCAAGATATTTTATACCAGCCTCAATTTTATCAACATTAAAAGAAAAAATGTTCTAAATTGTAATCAACTCATATTCATCCATTCCTGAATAATAAAAGGATGATTTATGCTCATTTATAATCATACCAGAAGCATTACAAAAAACTTCAAACCCTCATATAAAGTTGATAAAGACTGCTCAGAGCCATCAAAAACCAAGATAATATCATTACCAAAAGAGATACCCTGAAAAATCCCATTATGTTGTGCAGTAAGAATATATCTACTTAGACCTTCAACCATAATAAGGAAAAGTAAAGGTGCTAAGGGGAAGCCTTGTCTGAGCCCCCGGCCCAATCTAAAAAATGGGGATGCCACCCCATTAATGAGTACATCAAACGAAACTGTAGAAATGCTGCTCATCACCCAAGTAATAAAGGGTACTGAAAATCGCAGTTTAAACATAATTATCCGTAAATATGTCCAATTAACACGGTCATATGCCTTAGATAAATCAATTTTTAGCACCATTGATTTCATTCCCTTTACATGGATGGTATGCATACCTTCCTGAAGAATTCCTACAGCTTCATGAATCTGTCTACTAGGGAAAAAACAAAACTGTTCTTTAGATATAATTCTTCCCAAAATATTTTTAATACGGCTAGATATGATCTTACCAATAATATTATATATAAAATTACGTAAAGATATTGGTCGGAAATCATCAAAAGACTTGGGATCATCAATCTTGGGTATCAATGCAATAAAGGTGGAATTAAAAACAGCAGGAATCTTTCCACTAATTCTTAAGTCTTCAATAACTCTTAACAGATCACTGCCCAAAACATCAAAAGTGCTCTATAAACCTCCACCGGCAGCCCATCAGGTCTAGGGCTCTTGTCATTTTTGCTGACAAACAAAATAGACTGACTTTCCTCAATAGTGACACGAATCATAAGTTCTAAATTTTCACTTACAGAAATATCAGAAGGAAAATTTTCAGCAATATCCAGAATTTCAGGCAAATGTAGATTGTCATCTTCTTTAAACAAAGTTTTAAAGTGATGTACACCTGCCCCAGCAATAGCCTCAAAACCCTCAACAATGTTACCCCTATCATCTGCTATCTTCAATATAGAGTTAACATATTTCCTGTGATTGGCATATTTATGAAAAAAAGGGGTGTTCTCATCACCACAAAGCAACCAGATAGCCCTACTCTTCTGTCTGGCTTCATTTTCCCTATCTAACAAAATCTTTCTCCTTCTAGATTCCAATCCATATAAAAAAAACCTTGTCCTCGTCAGTAGAAAAACCAAACCCTAATTTAGTATAGGCAGGTTCCAATAAAGCCTCAATCTCAATTAATTCTTTAGTATCTTGTTCTTTTCTCTTTACAGACCAACAAATGGATACATTTTTTATCTTTTTAAGATTAGCCTGAAATTGAGCCACCAGAGGTAAAGCAGAATTCTCATCATATACCTTCCATGTGTTTTAGCGTCGACATTCAATACTGATATTCCCTTACTTCTGGAAAGTGATGAACTAAGGAAGCTTAAAATGAAAACTTAAATATCTCTCAAAACTCTATATTAAATTATATGTGTGGAAAGCACTTCAAAATGGTAAAACCTGAAAACTCTATATTAAATTATGTGTGGAAAGTAGTTCAAAATGGTAAAACCTGATTATGATTATTTACATAGGGTTACATTTAAATTTGAATGTAACAATGGTAAAACCTGATTATGATTATTTGCATAGGGTTACATTTAAATTTGAATGTAATAATTTATACACTTTTTCAATTGAATATTCATTTATGATGGTATGTTGTGTTTAATATATGCTTTTATGTTTCAAGGTTTAAGGTTTGAGATATATACGTGTTATTTTAAAGATTGATATTTAAGAAGTATTTGGGAAAACTAAGTTATTATTCTTTGCAATAATCTATTAAAAACCAAAATCTTATAAATATATATAAAGGCTCAAATTATTTTTCTTTGTTCTTGTATAAGACTTTAAATTGTTATTGCTTGGCTATTAATTCTTCTTCATTAAATATAAGTAAATAATTAAAACCTAAAACTCATAGAAATCTAGTGTGACTGGAATCCTCCTCCTTCCAAACCACCATGGCTACTCTTATTTTATATTCTATTTTCCACATACTAAGCAAAGCAATGGATCCTATGACCAAAACGACTAAAAACCCCATCCATAGTATGATAAGTGTTAATCATTTATTCCAACATATTGAGGATGATCTTAATTTAGATAAGAATCAACTAATGGATGTTCAACTTAAGATCCTCTTACTCAATAATCAAGAAACAATTTCAATATAACATGTCCCCAAATATGGTGGACACATGTTTGTGAATGAATCAAGGCAATGTTGTGCCTTTTGTAAGATATCAATCAATTGTATCTCCTTTATAGTTGCGAGACCTCTTTTTTTAAAGTCACATAACATATTCTTCCTCCAATAATGCATGAGTAGGCCATTAAATCTATATCGACATTAATTATTAGCATTTTTGAAGAAAATTTGACTTAATGTCAACATATCCATATCCTTATCAATAAAATTGTAAAGACAAATATTTATTACTTTTTAACAGCCAAATTTTCTTTTTCTTGCACATTTTTTTCTATGTTGTATGTTTGAAAGAATAAGTTATGTTAAAAATTTTAAGCACATTTTTTATTTTAATAAATTTTAACTTCACTTACTTTGACCATTAGTTCATTATTGTGATTAATAAAACTCCAAATATCTTAAAAGAGTCTAAAAAAACTTATGTCAAAATTGAACTTGTTCATTAAATTCAAATTAGTGGACAATGTTGAACATACTTAGCCTATGCACTACAAGATAATAAATCAATAACCTATACACCACACGATAATACATCAATAACCTATGCACCCCAAAATAATAAATGCACCACAAGATAATAAATCAATAACTTATGCACCCCAAAATAATAAATCAATTAGATTTGATGAAGTTTGAATGAACAATGTTAATAACTTAAAAAAGAAATTAGTCCATGATACTATTCTCCGCAAAGCCTTCCATGTTTTTTTAAATGATTAGTTCAATGGAATGATTTATAAATAGATTTTTTTTTAAATAATATGTTTTAAATTTTATAAAAAGTTTAAAAGTATCATGGTAATGTATAAAATAATTTTGAAAGATCTTAATTTTTTTTAAAGATCTTAAAAAAGATTTAACATAAAATTTAATAGACAAAGTTGATAAAATAGTAATAATATTAGAGAATATATTTCGAATTAATATAATTTAATAATAAAATATTCTAAAAGATATTCTAAATTTAAATAAAAATATACAATTGTTAAATTGTATATTTTTTTCTATATATTTACAAAAATGCTTTCTATTGTCTATTATCAAATATTGATACATTTAATTTGATTTCGTTTAAAAAACATTCATGATTATAGTTGATAATTAAGTAGACCATTAATCAACCAATGTTATAATCGAAACTCGGTTGGAGGGAGTTGAACGGAGCTCTGGGAGGATTGCGAGGATTCGGGTCATAGAGTTGGGAGACGAAAGCAGGTTGTCCTGTGAGGCAGACTCTCCTCAGTTGGTGAGGGGTTTGCATAATGACGACCAAGAGAGGGGGTCACTCCCCCTCCACAACCTCCAGAAAAAATTTGTTGCCGTGCTCAAAGAACAATGAGGTCCAGGGGGGTGGATCTGGGGAGTTCGGGGATGAAGGTAGGGACGTGGACCCCCTCCGGGCTCCAATCGGGGATATGCTAGATGTCTCCTACGTTCCCAGGACATCCATGTTCTTCATATTAGATCGAAAAAAACTCTGAGAAAGGGTGGAGCTCTGGAAGGAGAAAGAGTTGATAGGAAAAATTATTCGGATCTGTTCGAAAGAGAAAGACCTAATTCGATGGATTAAGCACACCCAGAGTCCCAAAGGGAATTACAATCTGCACCTAGGATCCAAGGTTTTTTTCCCTATAATTTTCTTCAATCGGGAAAGTCGAGATCATATTTTGGAAGGGGGGCCTTATTTTTTATTTTGAGCTGGCCTCTACTTACGACCATGGAAAGAAAGATTTGATCATGAGCAAGAAGACATGAGGGAAGCCCCTGCTTGGATCTGTTTGTACTCTCTTCTCTACGAATACTGGGACCTAGAAATTCTACAAGATATTGGAAACATGTTGGGGGAGTTTATGAAAGCAACAGAAAAACCCAAGCAATAGAGGTATACTGCATTGGGTTGAACCCGTGTCTATATGGATCTGTCAAAGGAACTATTGGAAGTTGTCAAATTAAACTGGGAAGATGAAGAATGGCAGCAGTCGGCTGATTATGCACACATTCCATTCAGGTGTAGACAACACGAGGACTTCAGTTAGTGAAACTCTCACATTGCACGTGCGATCATGGGATATTAAAGAATACCCTTAATTTCGAGAGATATTGACCCAAACTCTTTTTGTTGAAACCCCCTCCCAATACTTAAAACCTCCTTCCCACCCCTTTTTATACCTCAATCCTTATAAACCACCCTACCCACCCCCACCTTAAACCCCTCATCCCCCCAATACCTGCAATATATTGGTTCAATTTTTGATAATTTTAAAACCCACAATATGAACTAACATGATAGGATATTGGCCAACAAGTGAAGCCCTCGTGGTAGACAGTGCCATTCCATTTAGGTGTAGACACCTTAGCAAGAATTTCCCAAAGATTATCCAGCAGCCCCCAACCAAGACTCAGATGCAGAAGAAGACAAAGGACATGGAGGGCTTCACCCAGGTTCGGAGTAGAAGAAGAACTACTCAATCTAGTCCTTCGCAACAATAGGGAAGAGTGCCCAAAGGGGGCAAATCAAATTCCAACAATAGATTTAAGACCCTAAGTGATACAGAAGAGGAGGAGAACCACAACAATAAAGATGAGACCAAAGAATCTCACCCTAGCCTTGGTGATGCTGAAGGAGGTGGACGGATCGGGCCAAGAAGAAAAGATGGAAGCAATGGAGGAAGACGGGGTTGAGGATATGGATCCGAGAGAGCTAGATCTAGACGAAATAGAGAAATAATGTGAGAAAAAAGGGAAAGGATATATATCCCAGTTTCAGCTAGAGATTCTGCAAAAATCCATCATCATAACAAAGGTCAATCAACAACTTGGGGTAGCTATCGAGCCCCAGAAAGGGAACAAGAGGAAGTAGGTCGAGGAGGACCCGAAGATAGGGAGGAAGATGAACAAGTAGAGAATTGTGGAGATAGGTGTCAAGCTCATTAAATAAGGTCAGTATCCCACTATTGTGGCGGCCTTTATTGAAGTTAATAGAGTGAACCATTGAAAATAATATCATGGAATATTCAAGGTTGCAACCACCCTGGGAAGATTAAAGTACTAGCAAAGAAGCTTAAAATTGAGAAGTCGATTGTTATATTTCTCCAAGAGACGAAGTGTAAGTCAGAAACCTTAGAACAAGTAAGACATAGGATATGGAGAGCATGTAAAAAAATAGCAATAGATTCCAACGAAGCAGCGGGAGGGTTAATGACTCTTTGGCACCTGGAAGTGGGTAAGTTTATCAAATCTTTGAGCGAGCCATTTCTCCTTGATGATGAATTTTTTGATCCAGGATTCCAGAGCCAAGGGAACTCTAACTAATATCTATTGGCCAAGCTCGTTTGCTTAGAAATCTTCTTTCCTTGAATTTATGTGCTGGGTCAGTGGGAGAATGGACAAAAACCCATAGATAATGGGAGGGGATTTCAACCTGGTATCATCTTTGGGGAAAAGAAAGGGGGAAGAAGGAATATGGATAGATTCCAGTAATCCTTTAGGGACTTCATAGAGGAAATTCAGTTTTTGACCTAGAGATCGAAAATGGATGGTTCACATGAAATAATCGATGCAGAGGGAAGTAACATGTAGCTTTAAGATTAGATACATTCTTGGTGTTCGAGGACATAGTCAGGGAAGCAGGAGAGGTGTCATCCAATATCCTTCCAGCGGTAGGATCATATCATTGACCAATTTGTCTGCAATGGGACAGGTCAGGTATACACAATAGGAAACCATTCAGATTTGAGCAATTCTGGCTTGAACATAAATATTTTAAATCATTAGTTCAATAGTGGCGGAGGGAACTGGTCCCCCTTGCGGGATCAAGGATGTATCAATTCCAATAGAAACTAAAGGCACTGAAATCTAGGATCTGTACTTGGAATAAAGAAGACTTTGGAAACATATTTTAGGATAAGAAAGGATTGAAGTCACAACTGGAGGTTATCCAAAGGAGGGGGATGAATGAAGGCTACAGGGAAGATCTCAAACAATAGGAAGAATAACTTCTTTCCCAGATAACCTCAAGAGAATGATAGGAGGAGATATAATAGAATAAAAAGTATAGGAACCAATGGCTCTAGGAAGGGGAGCATAACAAAAAATTCTTCCATAACTCGGTAATTCAAAACAGGCATCAATTGAAGATCCACAAATTGAGGAAAATGAGTGGGCGGTATGTTGAAACTAGAGAAGAGATAGAAGAGCATATTCTTAGACACTTTAAACAGGTCATGACGGAGGACTTAGTGAATAGACAACAAGATATTGCAAAAATAACCTAGCTCCTCCCAGTGGTGATCTCTGAGGAACATAATGAGATTTTTCTCAAACCAATAGAGTTTCAAGAGGTGGAATATGTAGTGCAACATATGAGTTTGCGAAAGGGCCCCAGGATAGATGGCTTCACTTCCAATTTTTCCATTATTTTTGGCACCTCATAAAATAGGAAGTTTGGTAAATTGTTGAAGAATCATGCCAATCCCGAGGGGTTCTAAGGGATTTCAATGTGACCTTCCTAACTCTCATCCCCAAATAGGAAGGAGCGGATGTACCTGGTAAATTCAGATGCATAGCTTTGTGCAATGTCATTCATAAGATAATTTCCAAAGTTGTGGCCAACAGACTAAAACCGATCCTTCCTCTCCTGATTGCCCTGTAGAAATCTAGGTTCGTGGAAGGTAGACAAATCCTAGATGGAATTATTTTGGTCTATGAGGCAATTCATTACCCAAAAGTAACCAAAAATCCAAGGATTCTCATTAAACTTGACATTGCAAAATCCTATGACAATTTGAGATGGCAGTATATGAGAGAATTCTTGGTTGCCTTTGCCTTTGCTAGAGGCTAGATTGAATGGGTTATGAATATGGTCTCCTCCACCTTCTTCTCTATACTGCTAAATGGCTCTCCCTCTCGTACGATGACTCCATCAAGAGGTATCTGATAGGGGGATCCCCTCTCTCCCTTCCTCTTCATCATCATGGTAGAATTCCTAAGTATGCTAATAAAGTATCAGACAGCGAGAGGCAAAATCCGTGGTTTAAACATTCACAATAGCGCAGATAAGCAAACTCGTCAGTGGTTTGTGGGTGATACCATGCCCACGGGGCACCCTTGAGTCCAAGAGGCACGAGCCTTCAATAAATCCTTGATAATCTTTGCCAAGGCCATCGAGTTGGAAGTCAACTCGAAAAAATCTCAAGTTTTCTTCTTCACCACTCCCAGGGTGACATAGAGGAGCATCAACCGCATCCTTGGATTCTCGATAGGCTCCCTACCATCAAAGTACATCAGAGATCCTCTAACAGAGGGGATGATCACAAAAGTGGCATGGTAGGATCTATTAGACCAAATGAGGAAGAAGTTATCTGGGTGTGTCTTCAGGCGATTAAATTTGATGGGTAGATTGACCCTTGTTAAGTCTGTTCTCGAGGCCATGCCAATTTACTTATTTTTGGTCTTAGCAGCACCGAAGTCGACTATGGATCCAGGCATGAAGGGGAACCAGGAGAAAACTCAACACATGTGCACGATCAATCATGGCTATGGAGAGGAGGAGCCTGGGCAAGTTCATAAGTAATAGCCTTAGATGGCCTCTTTTGTTTTATGTTGCACCTAGTAATTCGATACGTAGAAAGGGAATGCAAAAGTTGTCTTTTGTTGTGTTGAAAGGAATACTGTCTTTTGCTTTTTTGTTAAGACGAGTCTCACTATTGAGGGATCAAAGGGAAATCGGGACTTTCGTGAGGCTATGCCGGACAAATCCCTGGAAAAGCCAGCTATATAGTCTTCTGTTTTCGATAATATAGTTTTTAATTTAAAAATACAACAACCAGTGTTATAAAAACATATAACATCGTTATTATTTGTTAATAAAGCTTCTAGAATATAGATTATTTTAGAAACTTTTAAACCTTGTCAACTTTTCCAATAAAAAGTCCACTCACTCTGCTCATGATGAAAATAGTTTAAATAAAAGAAAAAAAGAAAAAGAGAACCACTAGATTCTGAAATCATAAGCTCCATTGCCTGCCTGGCCGCATTATACACTCATAATGACGCCAAGCACAAAATCCTTGTGACTACCTGTCACAAACTCATAATGACGCCAAGCACAAAATCCTTGTCACTACATGACCTGTCACAAACTCGCAGAACACTTTTGACTTTAATAACAGAGAATGGTCCAAAAGTCGTCATAAACAAAAGGTCCGGAAAGGTTTTATTCACACCTGCAACCTCTTGCATATTAGCAAATCCTGACAGACGTCCATCCCAGGCTGCCTGAAGAAAATAAAGCCAGGCAGTGGTGGGTCCGCAGGATTATTTCAAACTAGATTATCATTTTGTATGCACGTTTAGAACTTCGATCGAGTACAAATTTGCCAAATAATTTGCATGGATTGCTTTACGATCTTCTATGCATCGCAATATAATAACTTGCGTGTTATTAAATTAGAACGCTCTCTACCATCTTTGCTTAGGAAAAGCTTATGCTTTTTCTCCATGTATAGAGGTATATATGTATATGAAATATATTGTGTTTTTGTTTTTGTTGCAGCAATTTTGCATTGGTAATTGTTGCCGAGGTTGTACATTTCAGAAGTTATTTTATCGAATATCAAGCTAAGTTTGCAGCTATTTTTATTAAGATGATAAAATAACTGACTGTATCTTACGCGCTGAAGGATACAATAACTAAGGATGATATCTTAGGCGTGGAGAGAATGTCAAAAACATATCGTAATGGATGGCCTATAATATATATTTGAATTGATAATTTACTATCCAAATGGTTAAATGCAGTAAGTATTTGGCTGTGCCATATAAATATATTTATTTAAATTGTATAGATAATAATGGATTTTTGGTAAAGAAAGATATTAATGGTTTCCTTGAATATTGGCGATGAGTATTTGTAAACTATTTTAGTTATCACTTTGATAGATAATCCAGATAATGAAATTTTAAAAAGTGGTTGATTATAAATAGTTTATATACATGGAGAAATAATTTAATAAGAATATCTTATGTTTAAAGTTAATATTTTTTTTCATTAACATCAATACTAATATTAATAATAACTTTATTAACATTAATATTAATAACAAAAGTATGATTGTTTTGTTTTTCAATATCAAGATTATTCTTCACATTAATAGTAATAATATTAATAATAGTGTTATGAATGTTGTTATTGATATTAGAAAATGTTAAGGGGGCCTAACCAAGTGGGGACATCGAGTGAGACCTCAACATAGCCACCTAGAGATTTGACCCAGAAACCTTTGCTAGCATAAACAGCTCTGAACCACTTTAGTATTAATAAAGTTGTTAATTTTATTATAAATTCATAAATGTTGTTACTAGTGTTTAATTGTATTGGTATTTTTAATGTTATTAATATTAAATCTTATTTAAATGAAATTATATTATTTATTGATGTGTAACATCTCTTTTTTTGGCAAAAGGAAATACTATTAAAGGAAAATAAATTTAAGTAAAGCCACATATTTTGAGAATATTATTCTTCATTAGTATTAATCTGGCAATTTGGGTCATTTATATTATATTATTGATGTGTAACATCTCTTTTTTTGCAAAAGGAAATACTATTAAAGGAAAATAAATTTAAGTAAAGCGACATATTTTGAGAATATTATTCTTCATTAGTATTAATCTGACAATTTGGGTCATTTATATTATATGAAGTAAATTAAGATTATTATTATTCTACAAGTAAAAGAGGACCCATCCCATATTTGAATAAGATGTGTGTGTAGTTATTCTTAAAATGGTTAATATGAATGGGTAGTTCTTCTAAAAAAGAGATTAGAAATTGTAAATTAATGATTGTTAAGTTTAGCTTGTTATCAAAGAAGTAGACTTTGTTGGTTATAAGTTAAGTTTATTGTTGTGATTAAAAATTAAAATGATTTAATTAAGGTGAGCATTTGTGAACCTTAATGCTTGAACTTCATTTCTTTTGATGAAATAGTTTAAGTTGGTGGTTAATGACTAAGACGATATATATATTCTAAGTTTATATATGTAATATTTTATATAATATTCACTTGAATAGTTAAAGTAGAGATTTTGAATAGTTTTAGAAGGTAATAAATAGCATGCCTTACAATAAGTCTACAAAATTGTACATAATAAATTAATTATGGGTCATATTAACTAATATGAAAGTTAAGGCCTTGCGCTTAAGAAACATAGGTTTTTGTGTCCTAAGAGAAATTAGAGCAATAGCATTTCGTTATCACGAATGATGGATGGACAATAAATGATATATTTTATATATGGGTAATATTATGTAAGATCATAAAATAATATCCCACAATAATTATGCATTTAAGATTTTGTGTGTGGGAAAATATTTATGAGGTTTAAGTAGTCTTACACCCTTTTGGTTTAATATTTGATTTAAAAGGAAAAATGAATAACACCTTGTAAGGTGAATATTAACATGGCGTGGGATTACTCTAGAGTATTATTATAGCTTCTAATGTATAGATGGGGAATCATGGATAAAGCCTTTAAAAGATATTATGCAAGACTATAATTATATTTAATGAGTATGTGAAGATGATTATGAGTATATGAACAAAGAGAAAATTATCCCAATTTAGTTGATATATAAAGAAAATATGGTTTTATAAAAAGATTAGTTTAATAAGAATTATTTTTTTATTCCATGGATGATACAAGAGTGTATCAATTAAATATTCTTCTATGTGTATGAATATTGAATTGTTCTTTTGGTTAGTAGTTTGAAAGATGTGTAAGAAAAAATTATATTACCCATTTTAGCAAAAACGGTTAGATGAAAGTTAGATTTATTACAGATGTGAAATTATCTTATTAAAACAAAAAAACACAAATGACAATACCATACTTTATTATTAACAAGTATTTTTTAATTTTAACGTATGGTATTATAAAGCATGACCAGAACTAATAACTTGAAAGTTTAATTGTAAAATTTACAAATACAAAACAACCATAACAGCTAAAATATATATATATATATATATATATATATATATATATATAATCTCTATTAATCATCAAAACTTTGATATATAAATATTTTATAATATTTAAAATTATTTTAATTCATTTTAAAAGTAAATATTTAAATTTTTCAAAATCCTAAACACAAACACGTTATTTGAAACCAACTTTAACCAAAAACTAATCCAATTTTACGATATGACTAAATAGAGTATTCACATGATAGTTGATTGCCATAAGGAGCACCCTAAGTCATTTTCATTATAGTTTTTTAAAAAGAGTAAAATATCAAAAATAATCTTACTGGTTTGATTTTGTCCATTCCGAGTAGATGTCTGGCTTGGACAAAGTTAGTTGTTGTAGCACATGTAATAAAAAGATAAATTTGTAACCACATTTACATTTGCATTTATGTAACCAACAAACAAGTGAATGTGATCATTGATTTTCAGACGAGAATAAAACCCTTCTTTGCAAACTCATAAACTGCCGAAAAGCAGAAGTGATTTTCATCCAGTTGGTCATTTAAAAAGCCTCGTCAGCCTCGTTCACATTCACCACCGATAATACTACCAACCCGTGACAAGCAAAACAGTGAATGCTGACTGTGATAGTCAAACTGGTTTTTAATGAGGTTGACGTTCGCTGGTCGGATACAAAATAATACAATTATATTATTTAAACAAGTGAAATAGCAGCAAGGCTGCTTATACCTGCCTCTTAGAAATATTTTATTGTGATATTGTATATAGTTTATACCTGCCTCTTAGAAATATTTTATTGTGATATTGTATATAATTTAAAGCTAAAAGTTAAAGAAATTATGAAACATTCAAACTTGAAACAATGTATTACTTGTTGCCATGGTACTTATATTTCTATGTGAGATTACTTGTTGTTTATAGGTTGTTGCATTACTTGTTACTTCTTGTAACTGTCAATGTTTATATTTCTATGTGTATATCAATTAATTAGTTATTAAGTCCTTGAAATTAAAAATCCAAAATGAGTTTACTTGTCTTTGTGAATAGGAGAGCTTTTGTCACTACCAATAGTTGAGATAAGCAACATAGATGCCTAGTACTTAGCTCTTAAAAATAGTTTAGCCGCAGGTATAATAATATAATAATACATATTATTTTTCTTTTGTTACTAGTAATACATATTATTATTTTTATTTATTTTTAATAAGAGGAACCAGGTTAAAATAAAAATTCATGACTTTATTTTAATGGTTTATAGTGGGTTATATTAGTAAAAAAGATTTAAAAATGAAAAAAAATATGATT
>LPNX010839318.1:0-24523 GCA_001517045.1 Pseudotsuga menziesii
TTGTCTCTTATTACTGAATATTTTTTAAGAGTCTTTGGATGTAAAGGAACAATTTCTGATGTGCATTTAAGTAAACGACGTTGCCTTGTGGATCTACATACAATTTATTCAGCCAATACACGACGAGCCACATTACAGTCTTTTGAACGATTTTTTTTACCAATCGGTGTGAATGCAGCAGCAAGAGATTTAACAATGTGATTACTTGATTCCATATTCTTCATTGTTGTTATGCGTAAATTTCTCCTAACAGTTGCCATATTTCTAGATTTAAGCAAAGCTAAAAACAGTTGGAATTTACCGGCTTCGGATTTGTTATCAAAATATTGTTTCATTATTTGAGAAGAATGACGAAGGATAGTGCGTTTAGCCACCTTACCTTCCATGGAAGTCAATCCACTCTCGTCCACTTGTATTCGCTTAGGAGTTCTCTTTTGTTTTGATGCAAAATTTCTTGCCGTTTCAAATGCTGGAGTGAAGTTTACATCCACTGTCGGCTCACAACTTCGATTAGGAGATTGAACCACCGAACATGGTTGTTGCTGAGTCACATTTGCATCGGGGGTAACATAATTATTGAACCGTTCAGAAGATTGAACGTCTACTAATGGATGAATAATATCAACTTCCGTATAACCAGCTTCTTTTAAGGTTGCATTATCTTCCTTAGCCTCTGGGTCAGGTATCTCTTGAGGGGGAATGGGAACTATTTGCTCATCTAATGAATGCCGACGATTTATTGAATCTTCCCTTTTTTTTTGCTTTTTATTTTCTGCTTCTTCCGGTGTAAGCACCTTCCTTGCTGACTTTCTTCCTCTATTACGTACATTACCCATTGAAATCCACCCAAACCTGCACAAAATTATGCAATTATGTACAAGTAATGATAACAATTTGCATGTCCAACAATTCTATGATAACAATTTGCATGTCCATCTCATCCAACTTAATGACGAAGACTAAATTCCCATGTGCTTCCTCTATACAAATGTCATAAAATTTGACCACAGGCTGTAAGGTTTTTTCTAAATGAACCCATACATTAATTTTTGGGTTTAATGTGATCAATTCACTATGACTTCCTTTTTTCCAACCTTCTTTCCAAACTCATTAGATGCTTGCACATGGTACATATCACCTATGATATTTAAATGTTTTCATTTTTCCTTCCATGAGATATTTTTATATGAAAGGGTCGAGGAATTACAATCTTAGTGATTCTTGCATTCATCATTCCCTCTCGTAAACATTTAAATAATGTTTGATAAGATCTTCTACTAATACCAGTATCATCATGCATACATTTTGTATTTCATCTACATTAATGTATTTTGATATTTGACTTATCAATTCATCAACAAGAGATTGTCTAAGAGAATTAAAACATGGTTTCTTAATCATAGAGATAATCTCTTTCTTCTTAAACATTGAGTTTATCATAGAAGACATGTCAACGTCTAGATCTCCATTGTTTTTTCTACCTTTTTTTGGGTCCATGAGATATTTCATAGCATAAACCCTTCTTTTCCAAGCACCCCCATTATGTGACAATGATGAAACATCATAAATGTTTTTAACTTGAACTCTTCCTCCAAGTGGTGTTGCCTTCACCTTATTCCATTTTTTTGTTACATCATCAAGCTTAGTTTTTATGTTCATAACTTCTTCAGTTAAATGATGTTTCTCAGCAAGCAATTTTATTATCTCTTCTCTTTTTTCATTAATGTCTCTGCTTTGTTCAGAAGTGACTTTCATCATACTATTATTTTCATTGATTAGGGTCATATTGTTGCTTTGTAGCTGATTAATTGTTCCAGCCAAACCATAATGCATCATTTCCAAATGGTTGTTCCTCATTTCCAAATGGTTGTTCCACTCAATAAATTCTATATAGTTTCCTTTCAAACTCTCACAATATCCCAACAAACCTTGTTTTCCATGACAAAGAAACTTTACCAATCCTATATGCTTTTGAAATATGGATGCAAATTTGTTTTAGGATCAATTGGAAACAACTCTCCCTTTTCCCATAAGTCAATATGTTTTGCCCCATCTAGCCTTAGTTTGTTCTCATCAATACCATGTACTTTTGATAGGTTCTTCTCTTGTAATGGTGCCATATATTGATCCACTTGAATCAAAAGATTATATTGTTGTTTTGATATAGCAGAATTTGTGATATTTTCCATCTGTAGCATAGCAACAAAGTTTTTAAAGTATGGAATATTTTAATGTTGACATAAAAAATCTATTAGTTTAGGAAAATACCATATAAAGTTAGAGAAAATATTAAGAGGTGCAATCAGTGTAGGAGATAATCAGGCTTGGGATCAATTTCCAAGAAAGTAATGCTAAAGTGGATTTAAAAAAAAGGAATCTAGATTTGACAAAAACTACTGACCAAAATAAATCAGCATGCATCATAGTAAGAGAAAAAATAGTATGTAAAGAAGAAAATAAAAAGGGTTGACAATAGGGTATTAGGAAATCAAATCATATGCCCTCACAATCTTCCATCAATTCACATAGCCAAACATATGTTCTATTTAACCCAAAAGAACAAAACCATTAACCAAGATAAATCAACATGCTCAATGATATGTAATCTATTATAGATAAAATTAAGTACCTACATTTTCATATTTTGGAGACAGCTTTTAGTGTCTTGTTTCAGATGAAATCATAAAATTGTCAACTATTTCCATCCATAGAACCAACTTTCAAATAACCTTACTAGTCAAAAAATACTAAATTTATGGTGTGTTGTAACAATGTAGAAATTTCACCAAATAGACTTGAATGATAATAAATGTACATAGTTCGCAGTAAAACAATAGTAAAATCTGAGACACATCCTAAAATCATTTCAGGGATACCTCAACGACACATATCCAAATTGATTCCCAAGTGACACCAATTGTTCAAACAAAATTCACTCATTGGTTCAACGTCCAGATCATGACAAGTATAATCCATGCACTGTGTGTAGGAATACCATGTAGTATGTTTCTCAAGTTTTGTAATGAAAAATAATAACAACAACAATTTTGAGTACATGTTTTGTAGGTTTTTACTTTTTATACCGTCATCCCAAGTGGTGAGTTATCTTAACCATTTGTTTTCAATGTTGTTGGGAATTTATTTAGTTTCATTCCAGCAGGGGCCTAGTTCAAATCCCCCTAGATTAGGTGCATTATTTAGTTTACTAGGAATTCCATCCATGAATGTGGGGAAGTATCCATTGAGTTTTATGAGAGGTTTGCCTTATGAAATAAAAGGTTTGTGTACCCTATTTTTTATTTGGGAGGAGTTAAATATCCATAGTTGGTCCTTCCAAACCTATTATTTAAATATCGATACTTTAAATATCAACCTAGCTAGGGTATTTCAAACCTTGTACATTAACACTCATCTTATGTTCTAGAATCTATGTTAAAAAAATTAGTAACTTTTTATATTTCAATTTTTGTTATTATTTTTATTGTTCCATTATGCTCATCCCCTGGAAATTTCAAGGTAACCTCCAACCATCACAAAAATGTGTCCTTGTCCCCCTAAAACTCGACGCATTGTAGAATAAAATAATCAATATATTTGAAAGTAAAACTCTAAGATGGATAATCATACATAAGAACATGGCAATTGTCGCATTAGAGTGTATCTTCATGTTAGAAAAAGAAAAAAGAAATCCACTTCCAATGTCCTACCATTTCAATTTTTTTATTAAAATACCATGGTCTTAGACATGCAAATATCAACTATGATGAACTATGATGATAAACCATGAGACGCCTCTCATTATGAAACACATAAATATTAAGTTCCAGCAAAGGCTCCATAGCTCCATCTGGAATCAACAAAAAAATTTAATGTTACACATGCCATATCCCCAAACATGCTAACTCATGTTGATTTTTTAGTATCTTCGAGAGCCATTCTCTGGAAATGGAGGCACCTGGTGAGTTACTAGGAACTTGATTAAGTCTGGGACATAAATTTTTTCCTGAAGCTAAGAGCCATTTTGTGGGAGAATGTAGGAACTTGGTTAGTTACCAAATAGTTGACATTGGGTCAACTTAATCCAGCCTGGGGTTGAGGCACCTGGTTAGTTACCAGGTCATCATTAGAAGCCCTAGACTAGGTCTAGGAAAGTGATGGATTTCTCCTCTTATGAAATGAATGATGGGATCTTCTCAAGGGACTAGCCCACCCTTGTTGAAATACCGAACACTTGACCCTAGTATCATTGAGGAGAATAGTATGAACAATGAAAAATATTCCTTATCTTATTGATGCACTTCAAGTTTACTTATAGACCACTTGAAAGAGAAAGAAACCTATTGAGGGTACAAGTATCCACTAGGTTGGTCCTTGCTCACGCATTTGCATTATTCAAAGTCAAAAGTAAAATAAAATTTCGAAAGTAAAAAACAAATAAAAGGTCAAAAGAAAAATTAAATAAAAAGTCAAAATAAAATTAAAAGGTCATTAAATAAAAATAAAAGGGTCAAAATGAAAATTAAACGGTTGAAGATGAAATATATTGAAAAGATTAAGAATCCTAAATCTATGGACTCACTCACCTTATGATTAAGTTCATTATCATTTTGAAAAAGTATGAAATTACCTTCATCTTTGTTGTAGGAATTCGTTGAGTTAAATTTGCTGCTCACTCTCACGTGTGAACAGAATTAATTCTTTGACGACAAAACTATATCATGGGGCCTATATTAAAAGCTACAACACTACTGTTTAAGGGATGAGTTTATGTTTTGCTGACTTCTCCTTCACCACAGACTTCATCTCAGCCCAACCGAGTTCATCTAGGGCTCACGAATTCCCTATCCCAGCTCATGGAAGTCTAGTCATGGTTCACAGCTACCCTAACATAGCTCTTGGAATCCCTGCTAAATGTTGTTCCATCTCTCGGTTGCATGTTAGGGTTTATTTCAGACCTTGGTTGAAGTGAAAACATCCCAGGTGTGGCCTACAACAACAGCGAAGCTACATGAGGACAAGTTGTAACAGTTAGCAGCATTTTTCAGCCTACATACTTCTTCAGTTGGGTTAATTTTTATCGATATTGTACAGTACTATTGTTATTATTTTGACATACTTTCCCTAGAGGAAACTTGATAGTTTTGTAATGGTCATAATTTGTTATATATTTATTTCAAAATCAGTCATCTGATTATAATGAATATTTTTTTCATTGTTGGGGTTTTTATTCCTAAAAAGGTTCTCCCCATGATAAATTTTATGTATTTGTGCATGCTTGATTTCTTCTATCTTTGATAGCTATCTCAGATTTATTTTATCTACTACTGATATATTTTACAAGTTGGATAATTGCAAGGAAACACTGATACTGCTATCAAACTTAAATCCATGTTAAAAATTTAACAACTCAAACATTTTGTACCTGTATGTCGTATTGTTGATCCAGTCAAAAAAGATTACCCAACTCTGCAAAACTTTATCAGACCTACAGATCACATTTCCAATCCAAGCATAAGAAATTTAAATAGTAATTTGCCTAAGATTAAGTCATATCTATTTGACATTTCAACTCTGGTATTTGTTTTGCCACTTCTTATGTCAGTAAAATTTTTCATATTATTTCCATCCCGATATTCCTACAGGAACCCTGAAGGAACAACTTGCTTCTATTACAATGAATTTGGAACAACTTTGGTAGCAAAAGAAAGAGAGGATCAAGCAGTTTTTGCATGTTCAAGTACGGATTCACAGGATTTGTAGGGAAATATCTAGAAAATTGCATCCCAATGAACCTACAACTCCTAAAGTTTATAATTAGGACCTATAATTGAAATTTTTTTAACATCATTGTAGCTCTGAGAGCTCTAAGGGATAGAAGTTGTACATGTGGATGTAATGCTGGTAGACTTTGAGAGTATTTTTAATCCCAACAATGAGGCAATTAGTTGAAGGGTTGCTTGTGTTTGAGGTTGATTGAAAGTAAAATTTGTATTGTTTTCTACCATGTAAATGGATTCAGTTATGACCTAAATGGATTCATAACTATCGTGGCTTCAGTTATGAGCTAGATGGATTCTGTTTGTCCTTAGGTTTTTCATAGCCTTCTTCTATAGTTGATTGTTTACCTTAGACTCTCTCTTGTTCTTGATTTTTAAATATTTCTTTAAAACTATAGGTTAGTTTTCCTTTATTTCATGCATTGCATATATATTAAGTTTCTTTAGCCAAGTTCTAATAGATGATTAAGTATTCATTTAAAAAACATTATATATGGTTATTAATATGAGCTGGCAACACATGAAAAAGACTCAAGATGTAGGTATGCTACCACCCTGTCAAGGTGTTAAATTTTTGTAGACACCATTATCGTGCTAGCAATATTTGAGCTATGTGCTTATTGCCTTAATCCAACATCTGGCTTCGAGCAGTACTGGAGTTAAAACATTTGAACAGAACAATTTTCCTTCATTATTCTTCATTCTACAGTTTGCACTCTATAAAAGGGTTCAAAAATATTGTTTTACAGCAACATAGGGTTCTTCATTCTCAAACATTATGCTCCAATATCACATTTACAGTTAACATCCCAGCCATGAAAATCATGGCCTTCAAACTTTCCAGGTCGGAGCCACCCCTGGGACAGGAAGTAGTGAAACACATGTTTGACTATGATATCCATATGTGGAGCATGCAATGCAGCAAGGCCAACTGGTTCAGAATAATCAACGTTCTATTAAGAATGATGGGAATTTTCAACTAGATCTATGGAATATTTCATTCGAAGAATCCTATCACCACAGTTTTCGATCACCTGTTGTTCTTCATCCTAATATGGTACCCGGAGATCATTCTTCCCATTGTTTTTCTTTACATGTTACCATCCAACCACTCATTACAAAGACAGGATTTAGAGTAGCAAAGGGAGATTACCGAAAGTGGTTTTTGTACATCACAAACTGTTGATGATGAACTTGATGGAAATGCATTAGCTACTCATGGGGACTTCACTTAGTGAACCTCTCACATAGCACATGCGATCATGGGATATTAAAGAATACCCTTAATTTCAAAAGATATTGACCCAAACTCTTTTTGTTGAAACCCCCTCCCAATACTTAAAACTTCCTCCCCACCCCCTTTTATACCTCAATCCTTATAAATGACCCTACCCACCCCCACCTTAAACCCCTCATCCCCCCAATACCTGCAATATATTTGTTTGATTTTTTATAATTTTAAAACCCACAATATGAACTAACGTGATAGGATATTGGTAAACAAGTGAAGCCCCCATGTAGCTACTAAACAGAAAGTAGATGGCCATGATGTCAAGGACATGTCCTGTGCCACCTCAGGAATACACTTGAGTTTTGATGGTCTAGACACCTCATCCAAACAACCAAGTAGTGAAGAAAATGGAAACTATAGAGGTTATGTTGTTGATGATGTTATATCACCTTCAGATCCAAGATAAGAGGTGTCTGATACTCATGAAATGATAATAAAAAGCACAAAAATCATAAAGATACATTAAGGCTTATTTTAGCTCCTATTTAGATTTGTAAGCCTCCAGAATCAATTAACAGCAATGGTCAACCATTTACATGTTTGAGGAAAATAGAAAGGTCAAGTGGTCAAAGGGAATATGGTAGAGTTCAGATCATTCTACAAACAATGATGCAGTAAATATTTATAAAGAAAATGAAAGGCTTCGAGCAAGAAGAGAAACTGTTGAATCTTCAATTATCTAGCTCAAGACAGAAGTTGCCTCATTAGAGAGACAAGTTGAACAACAAGTTGTAGAAATAGAGACACTTACGCAGTAACTTGCAATAGAAATTAACCAGGGACAGGAATTTGCAAGTGAAATTTCAGATCTCAAATTTGAGTGTGATCATGTTAAATCAAAATTTGAACAACTAAAGTCTCTAGGGCACATCAATGAAAAACATCCAAATGCTGTTAATAGATGGTTTGACATGGGAAATGTTAGAAATATTCTTAGAGATATGGAGGAGTTACATTTTGAGAATCAAGTGAGTGTAAACCTCAATTTGCAACTGGAAAAGTTTTAAAAAAATACAGTAATTTATTACTCAGTATTTAGGGGTATTTACTAGAGAAGAAAACTAGAGATACAGAGCACACTTCTAATAGCAGACTTGATATTTCAGCTGTCGAAGAAGAAAATCAAGCCCTCAAGGTTGTCAAGTTAGACTGGCCACAGAAGTTATCAGTCTCAGAGGATAAATTCAAAGAAAGTAAAGAGAAAATATTTCTGAAAGATGATGGAAATATCTCAGTGTTGCTACAGGATGACCTTGAAGTTTTGGGGAGGGTATTCCAAGAGTCGAGGAAAGAAAATATAACTATGATCAGTAAGTTAATTGGTGAAATAGTTGCAAAAAAAAAAAAAAAATTATTGATCATAATCCTGACAAGCAGAGCTTTCCTGATGAGTTTTTCCTGCCAAGGACATTATAACCAATGGAAAAATCAAGACAGGAAGAGTATTAATCACGTAAAGCCACGAGGAATCTTACAGGATGCAATTCTTTTCACACATAATATTAAAAGATGATAGGGTAATTATGGGTTCCAAGTGTTCGAATCTACTGCCAAAGTTCCTGGGAGAGTTCATAAGAAGCTAGAAGTCAATTTGGATTAGGAATAATACTTGTCAGTTTAGAAAGCATTTTTCTAGGATTAAATATTCTTATAAATTGTAAGGCATTATGATTATTAAGAGGCACAGATGGGAGTCGAGAGAATGGAACTTATGCAAACCTACAATACTTTATGTGTAATATCTTCTATTTTATGAATGATTAATGTCTATCTTGAGCTACGTTTTGGACTTGTATTATGTTTATGTTCATTAGTTCTTTTTGAACCCTGGTTTATATTGTAGTTATGTAAGATGTATTCGATATAGATGATGTATTTACTTGTGAATGTTTATGTTTGCATGAGATTTGGGATGTTAGTTCAAATGTCTATTTTTTTATATATGTTACAATAATAAATTGTCAGTTTATTACTTGTTTATATATATTCTTTAAACATTGTTTCAATTGCTTAAAACTGTGCCATCATTCATACTACAAATTTTCTTCCTTATACATATTGTACTTGATGTTATCAGATCATTATATCTCTGTGTATGGTTCTTACTATATCCGATTCTTACATTGTTAATCCAAAAACCCAAAATTTATGTTTGTATTTTGAGGTGCCTTAACACTGTTGACCATGTAGTCTAGGTAGCAGACTTTAGGGAATACAGACTGAGTTAGATGGATTCAGTTATGATCCAGTTAATAATTTTTGCAAGTTGGTTTTAGAAGTTCATAAATGGTGCATGATGAATGGGTAGACATTCATTTATAGATTTTTAGTTTTGTGAAATTATATCTTTCTACACTTGCTGGAAATTAGATGGATGTCTGGAAATTACCATATTTCTCGCATGGAACCAGTAAAGTTTGGCACAAGTTGAAGGGAAAAGCTTTTATTGGACTTACCTAAATAATAACTTCCAGTTGTCCTCTCAAATCTTATGCACTATCTATTTTTCTTTTCTTAGATTCCAATATCAATTTGATGAGGAACCAACTTATTGGACCGGACTTAAGTAGGTCAAAGAGGTCGTATCATTATGTTATCAAATGTAGTTTACCATTCACAACACAATTTTTTTTAATTTGAACGACCCTTGTAAATACATTACGAATTTCATCAGGATAAATGTCATCTTAAGATTCTTTTGTGTAGAAAAAAGATTGCCTCAACTTTCAATTTGTGGACCAAGATCGAGAGCAAGCATTATTCCAATTAAATATGGAACTGTTTGTTTATGAGGAAACCACAATACTAAGAAAAGGAAGATGTAAACACACAGTGCACACATTTGAGAAAGAAAAGGAAGATGGACACACACACAGGGGACCAAGATCGACAATTTGGAGACCAATATCTAGAGCCAACATTATTCCAATTAAATATGGAAGTATTTGTTTACGAGGCAACTGCAATACTAAGAAAAGGAAGATGGACACACACATTCAAGAAAGAAAAGGAAGATGGACACACAGTGCACACATTCGAGAAATTCAAAGAGAAGACTATGTATGACTTACCTTGGAGGTAGATTTGAAAACTTGATCAATAGCTTTGAAAAATCCTTCTGTACTCGCTTGGAAAGTCAGGAATTGCAATATAACACCATGAATTCATATTTATAAATTTAAGGAATAACAAATTTATAGATTAGGGTATACAGTTTCAAAATTATTTGACAAATCTTCCAAATTTCTCCCTCCGATTTCCAAATTTCTCTCTCCAATTTCCATGGAAAAATCGACTTCTAATGGAACTTATTTTTCTTCGGTAAATTTTCATAAATTTCTGAGCTAAAACCATTTTCCTTCCCACCAAAATACTTTTGGTCTCCACCATAAATTTCATTTAAAAAAAAATTGCTATAGTCGTGGCAAATTTTCGTAGGATAAACCTAAAAAACACCAATCCCACTAAAAAATACTCCTCGTAGTGCGATGATTCTTCCATACCTCCATTGCCTTCATTTACCAAAACAAATCATTACGGTCACCCAAATTTTCCTCCTTTGTCCAATTTTGGGGATAAACCATAGGTCTTGCAACCTTGTTCAAGATACAAGTTTAACAATAATATAATATTACATTTAGATTTAGTTTTTTTCATGGTAAAAGTATAAAATACATTAACATTTACTTCGGTTATTATTATATTTACACTATAAATTTGATATTGTGTCTAACAATGTTTTTCTCATATTTAAAAAATAAAAATAAAAATAAAAAACATTACAAATGGTTACAAAAGTATAATGTTTTTTTAATAAAAAAATTATTAATAATTATAAGAAATTTCATCGTTACAAAAATTAAAATATTGAATAATTTTTTCAATATTTTTAAAGTTGTATTGTTTAGATTGGGATAAATTTAAAATTATGAATTACTTTACTGCATGTTTACAAAGAAGTGACACATTTAGGAATGATATATTTTTTCCTAAATCGATATAATTATAACTAAAATAATTATCCCCATTGCCAGAGGAATATGGCTAGCATTACGCATGGTAAAACCATTCTCTATATAGTTGCGGACTATAGGAAAATTGAACCTCTTCCTGTTAAAGGAAACACCTTTAGCAGCAACGAAGCTTCCAATAGGGAGGATGGAAGCCCAAAAAACAACGACGGTCAAGTTACTACAAAGCCACATGATTCCACTGTGCAAATCCAACTAGGCACTTTGCTAGGCTTCGGCTTCCAGACGCCAATTGAGGAAGAGCCTTAAACAAAGCCATAGTCCATGTTTTAATGAATTATGCATTCCATTTTTTTTATTGAGCTTTTGGATGTTCAAATACCCGTGCCCACTAGTAGAGTATTTTATCAGGTTTATACTTGCAAACTCCATAAATTCCATACTTCTATTTTAAAGTGTAGAAGTTAAAAGACTCTTTGTATTATACTTTTGACTTTCTTATTACTTTATTTCAATAAAATAGTTTCAAAACTTAAAAAAAAATAGTTATATTGTATTCTAAATATTTTTTTTTTAATTTTTTTTTCAGAATATATTTTTTATATTATTTTGTTAAATGCGATTAGAAAAACAAAACCAAACTCAACGAGTAAAATCCAAAACCTAAATAACTTGACCTTAGCCTACTTTATTTGAAAGATGTATAAAGTAAGCTTTTCGGTCAAAATCTTATTGTAGAGGAAAATCATTTTGTTCTCACCACTTTGAATCTTGGTTTGACAGGGAAACCGTATTTAGGAGACGGCCTTAGCTCATGGAGCTGTCATGACTTTTCGTACAATAAATGGACCATAGACTTTAGCTTCCAAAAACACATCACCGGGTAAAATATCGTTGCAAATATAGTAAAAACGGACAGCGAAATATCGTTGCAAATATAGTAACCCACCATATATCCAAATGAAACTTTGTGGACTGGACTAGTGCAAGAATATACAGATAAATAAATAAAGAACGGTCCGCTTCTATTCAACGTGTCGCATGAACACCCACACGTATATACACATTCCCCAAAATATAAACTGGATACACGTGTTGGCCATTTTGATCTCCCAGCTCATGATAGTGACTAATTCGGGCCTTCCCCGTCTCTGCAAGTGTTTTCCTGCTTGCTTTATCTCCAGATTTCATTTTATCCGTTCAGTTTTGCATTTAAACGTTTAACTAATTCAAGATTTTATACATAAAACCTAACCCTAAAAGCATTATACTCCAAGTCTTAGCGATATATATAAATCAAGAACCCTCATCCATGGGATTTCATGATTCGGCTGTACATAAAGTTTCCTTTAATTAGAGGGAGAATATTTCAATAATATTTACTGTTTTTATTAAAATGGAACTGTCATCATTCCTATTTTGGTGGGGGATATTGTTATTTAGAAAGATGTTTTTATTTTTATTTAAATAAGCAATTAAAAATGATTAAGGATTTCTGATTTCTGTTATGTATGTATATAGTTAACATGATTTTTAGGTCATTTACTCTGAAATTTTGTATGATAATAATAACTTGGAGAAGGTGACCTTATACAAATATCTTTGGGATTGATATCCATCACAAGCTTAATCGAAAATATAATATTGTACAAACACATCAATGGAATAAGGAAATACTATTTTTGTCTTGAAAACAATTGCAAGTTGGCAAACCTTATGATGTGGGTAAAAAAAATCAGCTTTGAAACTCTAGTTAATTCTTATCTCTTAGGGGTGCCATGTTTGGGGATGTACCCTCCCTAGAGAATATTGGAGAAGGATTGATTAAATCCAAAAGCATTTTATTACTTAAAATCTTAAAATCAAAACCAATAATGCATATCCTATTCTCTTCATTGAAGTGGATTTTTCGTGCATTAAGACTATAACTATGACTACCTACATAATATACAGGAACAAATTAACCCTAAAACATTATGTTGACCTAACAGCTTCAAAGCTCAAATAAGAATACCCAAATTATCTATTTCTCCATCCACTCAAAAATAACACTATTAAAAATGTCTAAAATTATTAAGTTACTATAATAAATAATTCATTAAGATTTTTATAACCAAATAAATAAATCATATATAATCAAATTTTTTAAAACTGTTATCTTCTTTATGCAATAGCTATATATTTACATTTTGCATTTGAGGTTATTGTCATCTTAATGGTTCAATATGGATTCTTATTGGAAGCTGAATTTATATATTTAAAGATGTTGGCTTAATTTATCAAATAATCATCAAATCAAATAATAAAAAGTCAATATTAAAAGAAAATGAAAAGTAAGTAAAAATTCTATTTAAACCTTGATTTAACAAAAACAACAGAGGGTAAATAAAAAACTAAATCAAATAATAAAAAGTCAAAGAAAATGAAAAGTAACAAAAAATTCCATTTAAACCTTGATTTAACAAAAACCCAAAGGGTAAATAAAAAACCAAAAGAATCAACTATTTTTAGGTGCATTTTTTTTTTATGTTAAAAATTTTAAGATAACAAAATTTGTTGTCACACCCAAATTCCAACTTAATATTTTGGGAGTTGGGGTGGATTTTTTTTTTTTTAAATGGTTAGTCTCCTTGATACTCAATATACAATTAATTATATTTTCTTGAAAGGTTTTTCTTCATATACATGAAGCAAGTATCCAACTGAAACAATGAGATAAGGCCATGCTATTAGTTGGTTCCTATTAAGAGCCATCATTCAACTTCTAAGACAAATGAGTTTAGTAATTTAATAGACATGCATAGACCTTCACAACTAGAAAATTCCTATCCACACTCTTTTAAATGATATCCATAGTATATATCATACCATATTAACTTTTCAGTTATAAACAATTAAATGCTAAGTGTATTAAAAATTAAGAGTTTAATATATTCTTACCATAAAATTTCCTCTACAATCAAATATACTATACATTTATATCTAAGCAAATTAATATTCCCAATAATTAATTAAATCATTCTTTAACCCTAGATTCATTAATCACCTCACATTTTTTATCATTCATTTTAATAATCTCACTTTTCATAACACAATTTATTATTTTCTTGAAGGTTTCCTCCTATTCAAGAGATATTTTATGTAGACCAATCCTATCAAATGTAAGGAGTAACATACTCTATTCATTAAAATATGTTTTACTTATACACAACATCTATGATGAAAGCGCATATCATACCCATGCAAATCATGTAAATCCTCATCACTTCACAATATTGTACAATCAAATAGTTTTACACAACTATGTGACACATAAGTAACTATACATTTAATGTATCATATTCATTGACATAATTTCGATTTTACAAAACACTTGCATGCATATAGTTAAGCCTTTCCATTTCAAAGAAATTTCATTATCATTTTTCAAAAGACATTCAGACATATTCAAAAATCAATTTAGAATAAGATGATAATTTAACAATTGAATGAGACTTATTTTATTTAGTAGATGGATGTTGTAGAAATAGTAGCTCCAATGCTATGAGTAAAGATGCTAAGAAGAATCACTAGAAATAGATCTTGCTACTAAGATAATTCTTACAAGCATACTCAAGAAAAATAGAGAGAAGAATAGAGACTGACTCACATGAATGAAGAGATGAATATTGGAGTGTATCCTTCCATTGAATAATGATGAATAACAATGTACATAAATATTACATCCTTCATAGGTAAAATCGAGTTGTATTGGATACAACTCATCAAGCTTAGAAAGATAGACTTACTAAACATGGCAACCTTGCAAAGGTGGCTAAAGCACTTCCCAAATTAGTCAAGGACCTCACGAATTAACAAAAGCATGAGTGAGTTGTCAAGAGTTATGGAAAAGACTGTTAATCTTGGAAAATGGAGAGAAAATTATGGAGGCAGGGTTGGAAACAAAATATAGTAGTTTCCTAATTGACTAGATTTATAAAATCATAATAAGATAGAAAAGATCGATAAAAGCATAATAAGATAGAATCTGCAGGAAAACGAAATTACTAATTATGGAAGTCAATAAATTAGTTAAGAAAAACATAGAATCAGGATTAAAGCACTCCTGGGGTACATATGGAAAGTGTTGGCTATGTAGTACAAGTCTATGCTAGCTATCTAGGTCAGTGGGTAGGAAATTAATCAAAATCGATTAAATATTTTATCCTAAGTTATGAAGTGGGTTTATTATATTCCTACAACCCCTTTAAGTATGACTTTATGATGATTTATAGGTGTATATAGGGCCAAACAACGAGACGATGGTCATGCTTTACAGTTATTTATGTGTACAAAAGTGAGGAAAGAGGAAAAACCACATGGGGAAAATTTTCCCTCAAGGAAGGACAAGGCACGAAATTTGAATTAACATGTCTTAAGTAGGTCTTTATCTTCACTTGAATTAGCTTAATGAAATGCTTCTTAGTGGAATTCTTTATGAGGAAATCATGAACTACATGATCATGTGGTATGAATGATATCATGACATGTATATCTTCCTGCAAACATGTTTCTAAATAATAATTATGGATTGAAGAATATCTAAGAGCACCGATCTAAATCAATTTATGTTTCTCCTTTTTTAGTAAATCAAACAAAGTATACAAAGAACGCATTTTCCAATTAGAAACAACAAGCCTAGTAGCATGAAAAGTAGAAACAAAAACTGAGTATTCAAGACCTAATTTAGAAAGAATGTAAAGGATTAATTGACCATCTTTGTTCTCAATCTCAAAAAAAATTAGCATTGGAACAAGTGACTTGGGTTTGGTGAAGAACCCTCAATAGAATCGAAAGTGCTTGGACTCATTGAGAATAAATCAATATCCAACTGATGCACTCTTAACTCGTTTTGAACTCCAAAGAGAGACTCAACTTTGGTACATACTTAGTTTGGAGTGGTCAAACCATCTTTATGAAAGAGTAGATTAGGACAAATAGAGAGGAAAATAAATCCATAGGCTTCATCCAACATATTAAGCCACTTAGGTTTTTGAATCTTGACATTGGGCTCATTCTCCAACATTATAGTAACTTATGTATAGTCCCTTACCACGCAATATAATGTCAATTTTGGATTTCCATTCATGATACTTGAATGGATTCAAGATCATAGCCGAAGGAGAATGCATACTAATAATTTGACGCACTCAATAAGAAACTCTCTGCAACCTGCAAAAAATAAACCAGGAGAAAAATTTGTAAACTTAGATCAAGCTCTTCTTCAAAGAGGGATAGGAGACTGGATGCTCTCCTCAACTCTGTAGAAATTGAGCAACCTTGTGCTCTCACACAATGTAGAAATAGAAGCTCCAATGCTGTGAGTAAATATGCTAAGAAGAAGCACTGGAAATAGATCTTGCTACTAAGATAATTCTCACAAGCATACATAGGAAAAATATAGAGAAAAATAGAGACTGAATCACATGATTGAAGACATTAATATTGGGGAGTATCCTTCCATTGAATAATAATGAATAATAGTGTACATAAATAGTATATCCCTCATAGGTAAAATTGAATTGTATTTGGATACAACTAATCAAACTCAGAAAGATAGACTTACAAAATATGATAAACCCCCATAGGTGATTAAATCACTTCCTAGATTAGTCAAGGACCTCACGAATTAGAAAAATCATGAGTGACTTGTCGAAAGTGATGGAAAGACATGCTAATCATGGAAAATGGAGACAAAATCATGGAGGATGGGTTGAAAACAAAAAATAGCAGTTTCCTAGTTGACTAGCTTTACCTTATCCACAAAAAAGTTAGATAAAAGAAGAATAAGGAAAAATCAACAGAAAAGCGTAGTTACTAATTATTGTAGTCAATAGTGTAGTTAAGATCAACCCAAAATCATGATTAAAGAAATCCTGGGGTATATATGGAAAGTGTTGACTATGTAGTGCAAGTGGATGCCAACTATCTAGGAAAGTGGGTAGGAAATTTATCAAAATTGATTAAATATTTTATCCTAATTTATGAAGTGGGTTTATTATATTCCCATAGGTGAGACTCAAGACTTGAATTTGAATTTCCTCCCAACCAACTGGCTCTCTTCCTGGCATTTTCTTTTTCCACCAAGAGGCCACCCCTGAGCTAAGCATGGATCCACTAGGTGAAGGGAGAAAAATAACATTTTCTCAAGTTTCACTAATATGTGTCATATATAATCCCTATCGCAGTTTCCAAACTTATTCAACAAACAAATATCAAATGATAATTATATTAATCATGTATAACCTATTTAACAAAAGAGCTAAATCTATACTCAACTTAAACATTTAAGCTCTAGCTCATTTAAGCTCAACCCTTAAGTTTCGTACCTGTGGATAACTGAACCAGCCAAGGTTTGTCATGTTTTACTCTGCCCAGTTTGCATATATCCACAAATTTAGGCGCAACATAGTTTGCATATTTCAAGATCTTACCTTCTATCTCGACCATCGTAGATTCATGATCTTCCTGTCGATCATTCAATGTTGCATAGATCTGGGGTGTTCTAGCTATGTCCTTGACAATTGGTTCGTCTTGTAAGTTGTGCAAGACCCCCTCGGTCTTGTTCTTATAATTTCGGGCATAATGAGGGACACTTCATTTTCAACACTTGATCTGTAGCGGGGTATAATTGGCTCCACTTGCTATAGGTTTGTTAACATTAGCAACTTGTACATAAGGCTTTGTACCAAGTTTAATAAAGTTTCTATTCACTTGAAAGATGTTATTCTGCTTTATGTATGGTTGTGGGTGGGACCCAGGTTTGCAGTTATCAAAGAAGTTCTTAGACTTTCCTTGGTTTCGGTTCATGTTCTCTCACCTCAGCTGTCCATGCTCATAATAGATCCTAGATTTTTGCAGTGTGGTATCCAAATTCTTAGGCATGTCAAATTCAATCCTGTCCTGAAAATTGGGAGGAAGACATCCTAGGAACTGCTAGATCTTTACCTTTTCTTTCTTAATGTATGGTACATAATGTAATAGGTCCAGAAATCTGTTAATAAATGCATCCATAGTCATGGATCCAATCCATAGTTCATGAAAATCTTTCACTTTTCTGTCAAAGAACCTTTTTGACATATATTTTTGTGGGAAAATTTTTCAGAAAGTATCCCAGCGTATTTTCCGTAGCTCATCTTTATTGGTGTGTTTTAAATCTCTCCACCATCTTGTTGCTTTGCCATTCAAGTTATAGATGGAAAGCCTAGCCTTCATCTCACTTGAATAGCTATGAACCTTGAAATACTTAATCATGCCCAGCACCCACTCTTAATCCTTTTCCCTCGTGTTTACTTCACCTTCATAGGTCGGGGCTATTATTTTTTGGAACTCTCCCTGAAGACTGTCATTACTCTTTTGCTTCTTTCTCTGTGGAGAAAGTGAGTCACCAATGGAAGGAATCTGATGATCTTCTTTAGTTTCTTTAGGGGTACATTCTTTTTCTTCTCCTCTTGGGTTGCTGGCCCAGTTAGGGTATGGTTCTATCTTGGATCAGTTGGTGGGATGAGTGGGTTTACCTTGCGGGCTTCTTCTTGTCATGTTTCTCAGTAAGGATTCATTTATAGTTTACTATTCCTTCACTTCATTCAAGCTATCTTCTCTGAAACTTTTCAATTCATCTTGAAGACTATGCAAAGTTTTCAAAACATAAGAGTTTAGATATACCACTAGCTCCACTTCCAGAGTGGGGGTGGTCATCTTCCCTCAACGGATATTTTCTTCCTCAGTATTTATAAACTGATCAGTGCTGTAAAAAAAATTTCCTGTCAACACAAAAAAAATTAAAGGACAGAAAAATTTATGTTAGTAACATATTTAATTAACATACTTTATTTTCTCTGCATGAATGCTTGGTGTACCCATAGGTCTCTTAGTATTGAAACTGGGCTCTGATACCACTTGTAATGTCCCCAAAAATAAAAAATAAAACAATTATAGGCTAGTAAAAACTACCTAAATGGAACATTATTCACTTGCGAAACTCTATTGTAAACTTCATTTGCCTCTGTTTAGTCGTAAGTTGTTCTTACCTTCTATTTCTTAATTTCGGTCATTATTTTTAATGTATTTTACTTATGATGTTGTACTATTGTTTACTGCTTAGTATTATATTTATACTTTTGTTGCTTATGTGTTGTTACTGGATTTATATACTTCATCCTTTCCACATTACCACACTTGTTAATTTTAGAGTCATAACTTAACTTTGTTTGTGGGGACAAAGTGGGCATAGTGGCAGGACTCATTCTCCCATGAAGGTCTATGAGGTAACATATTACTTGACACACAGGTTTACTTAGTTCAATTGAACTAAGACATCTTATTTATTTACTTGCAGGTTTACCTTGTATAAAAAGGCTTAGTAGAGACTTTGATCAGTTCGAGCTTACACTGTGCTTACTATTTAATGTTACGCTTCCTTGCTGCTTCGGATTTATAGCAAGGTAAATACTATTCTGTTAATTAACTAATCTAGATAAATAAATATGTGATACTTGGAAATCTATACATTTATAATTCATATCCATTTCATTTAACTAATATTAACATATCTTCCTATCATTATTTTGCAGGTATAACTTTGGCTAGTATATAAACTTGAAGTTTATTTAAGGTAATACTACCATGGCATATTGCATATCCCATGGTTACTAAGCATTTGAGCTTAGGGAAAAAAGAATTGTGCTAAGGCTTCAAGCCTAAAGTCTACCCACTACCTACCACATACTAGGACTTTGGGTTAACACATCCCATGTATGAATGAGAATTGGTATTATAATCTAAGTTCTACGTAGATGTTTTGACGTGACAAACATTGTATGGGTCATGCATTACAAAGACCTTATATTATATGATACATTTCAAGGGTTTCGGGGTGGCGCGATTTATCAATTGGTTGAACCATAGATTAGAGGGGTTTAAGCATTTGTATGGAGGGTGGTATTAAATGATACCTTGCAACGAAACTTGTATATTGGAGAGTGGGCTTAGTAATACATTAATGGCTACCAGCTGATGCATTTAATCTCCTTGGAAATCATGGAAATCATCCCTTAGGATTGGTTCACGCTGGTTGTGCATTGTGTTTGTCATTTGGGGTTTATGCATTTTGGCTCTACGCAGGGAGAAGAACATGGAGGTGACCTCCAGACCATAAGGTATGCTTCGTTTGGTTTATATGCTTGCACATTGTTTTGTTTTAATGTTCTTAATGTGGGCATACTTCTCATCCCCAGTTTCGCTTGTCTTTGTAGGTGTTTAAAACTAATGAGGAGCAGCGTGGCTCCAACTGTGTTGGCTCCAAGTGTTTACAATCATGGCCATGGTAATCCTGTGAGCAAGTTTCTACTTGCTACCTCTCAGCCCTCTTGGGAAGATTGCATTTGGATTTGTTGCTTGGTTGGGGTTTGATGCTGTGGGTTTTGATTTCTCCTTCGGGCTTAATATTACAAACCTAGGTTTTTAATTAAACATTGTAATGGATTTGGCCATGGGTTAAATCGTATTTTCCCTTGGCTTTTGCATATAAATTTTGGGTTGTATTTAAAAAATGGTTTGGGCCCTTTGAGCCATGGGCTGCACCATTGCTTGCAATCATGTCGTAGCCCATTGGCATGCTTATGTGGACTTCGTTTTGGTACTCGGAAAGGCCTGTGTGGAGACATTGCAATTTACCCTACTGTGTGGGATGTATAAACTCTGCGTTTATTTTTATAAAAGATAGTTGTCATTTAGCTTACTGTGTGTATAATGTATATGCTATGTTATGGTTTATTAATTTGGTTTTGACACAAGCATTTGGCTTCGTTTGAGGTCTATGTGTTGTGTCTATTTTAATGGCTGTAATGTGAACATCATGGGTTTTGAAAGACCAAGCTATGAATGGCTTGAGCCTTCCCCATCGTGGCTATGATAATCTTGGCATTATTTCATTACTGTAGATAATTTAATGAATAGTGTAGGCATGATTCGTTAGTAGAGTAGTTGGTTCTAATACTTACTGTGTAATTATAATTTAGCATGGCCACAACTTAGGTGAATGCTATGCATAGCATCTGTTGGTTGTTTAACATAATGAATTCGTGGGTTTTGTAGAAGCCAAGGTTTATAAGCCCACAATGGAATTCGTTGTTGTATTTAGCTTGTAAATGGACTCTATGTATTTGAAATGTTGGTTGATGCCATGCTGTAGCGAAATAATAGTTTTCCTTAGCAGCGTGGTAGTGGTTTGTAAAGATTGTTGCGTGCATACATATTATGTATAACATGGCCTTACCGTGTATGCAAACAAAACCCCATAGGGTTTGACTCTGTTTGGATTATTTAATGTAATGAATGATATTTTAATAAATAAAAGAAATTGGGCTTGCATGCCCATAGGATTCGATTCCTGTTCCTATTTGCAATTTATGGGTTTATAATATGATTTTGATGCTATTTAATAGGTTATGATTACTGTATAAGATGTATTATTTTAATTCATTTATGGTAATGTTTTGATGAGTAATATAATTTTGTTTATGGTTATGTATAGATGGAATAGATAGAACTATGGATTCTTTTGTATGAATTATGATCAAAGATTTGTAAAGGACCATATGGATGGTCATGATGCTTCCTTTGTTCATTTAGTTTTGATACTGATAATTTAAATGCAAAGTTTTGATATTAGTATATTCTTATTATAGCAGACCTTGAAAGGTCTTAGATGAGTTATTTATTTTTGGATTTAAATGTATAGAAAGCTTTCAAAAATGTTTATGCCTGATGACTTTATCTGTATATATATTTATCTATAAAGTAGTTATGTTTGTAAGTAATTCCCTAAGGTATCTAATTAGTATATTTATTTCTTTAAACTTGCTCCTATGATTAAATCTACTATAATCTAAACATGTCTCTACTAATAAATGAAATATGTAAGTAGAGTTATAAAGAATAGGTGAGCAATAATAACAAGTTAGGATTAACCTAGTTTACAGTAATAAATTTTGAATATTGAATGAATATAGAAAAAAACTTAGAGATGCAATCCTAGCTATATACACCCTATGATAACATTCACCACCCAAGTTATATTTAAGAAATACAAACCTAGCAGAGTCTAACGAGAAAATCTAATACATAGGATGAGGATATATATTGAAAACATTTACCTAACATATCCATCCATTAATCTAGAAGGTCTCATAGGCAGTTCAAGGTTAAAACCTAAGAAATGTAACCGTAGGAGATATGGACAGAACTTTCATTTCTAGGGTAATAAATATATAAGGAAAATTTACATAGAGCAGCAAACATTTACCCTAGAAATGAACTTGACATAATAAGAACTCATACCTATAATTTTTCTTAATCTTCTTTAATGGCTGAACCTGCACACTTTTTAAATAACCAAGTATCAAGTATCAAGTAGATGGTTTATTCATTGTATTATGTGAGGTTAACTTTAGCATAAAAAGATGGTACCGAGTAGATGAACTTACATCCATTTCTTTACTTTACTTTGAGATTGTTGATATTATTACGACCCATAGGCTCTGTGATTTCTTTTGAAGTAATTAGAAACTTTTGTTGAGGCTTTCCTGCCATCAACGATGGGATTTAATGTCAACCCTTAGGAAAAAAATATTTTCTTTAGTGATTTGGTTTTGATATGGTATTGTAGCAGCAATAGCTAGCGTAAATGCCTACGATTGTGTTGTATATTTTATTTACTTGTATTCGCACTTTGCTTACTTCATGGATCTACAGTCTAATTATGATTGTGGGCGCTCGCACGAAGTTGGTTCCACTTTTTGGTGCCACTTAGGAAATCAGAAACGCACTTCCGAAGTGTAAATCAAGAACGCATATGCATTATTGATGGCACGTTCGGAATAACCTGAGCCCAAACACAAGGATAAGGTTCGTGGAAATCTATATCGCATTCATGATTTGTAATTTTACATATCGCATATGCGATATATCGCATATGCGATAGGTAACATTGAAAAACGCATATGTGATATATCGCATATGCGATATGTAAATTTACAAAACACATATGCGATATATCGCAAGTGCGATATGCAACTCAAACATTTTATGTCATATTGACACTCCCAAAACTTGTGCTTTGTAGTTTTGGAATGCTAACTAATAAAAAAAAAATCGCTCTTGGTCAGCTTAACCTTAATTCAAACCCCATAATAAATCACCAAAAATGAAAAAAATTCCAACTTATAAGAAATCATATATGACCATACACTGTGCAATTGACAAATCAATTGTCCTCTTAATCACTATATATCTAGCTAGTATTTAGGACAAGTTTTAATAGATCCCTATAATGAAGTATGAACTATAGGTAATGAGATTCATACTATTGAAGTGATCAACCTAAACTCCAACTCCAATCTCTTTAAAAAGTCCTAGGAATTCGAATATTCTATTTATCGAACTTAGCCTTTGGGATATAAACCCCCAAAAGATCCATAATTGAAAGAAAAAAAAAGCATTTAAACCATACTGTTGAGTAAGAGTGTGCCACTCCTTCCAAGAACAAGAGATATAATCCCACAAATCATGATAAAGAATGACAACTTTCCTACTCAATCTCTAATATAAAAAATGGGATAGCTCCACCGCACATGAACGCAGACCTTCCAAATAAAAATTAGTTGATAAGATAAGTTCCAACCGACCCCTCTACCTTCCCATTAACAACAAATCAAACCAACAACCATCTTCTAGGAATCCAAAATTAATCAAAATATGAGGAAACCAAACACCTAAAAGAGATGAGAATATCATATCATATTGCACATATGAAAGTCCCTCAAAATCTACTTAAATGTTGCATTTAAAGAAATTGATATTGAAATAAGATATACAAAGAAGTTGAACTCTCATGACATCACACGACCCACTTGGCCACTAGAATACTTCCATGATTGCAACGGTAATCAAACCAATTCTCCTCCTAGCCTTACTCATGGTACAAACAATCCATGACACAAAGAGAAAGCCTCACCTCAATATCCACCATACTTGGAACGCTTATAAGCTGACAAAATATTCTCAAGCCATTGAAATTCATCTCAATATTAGGGAACGTAGTAAACATACTAGCTTTATAAGGAATATGATGAATAACATTTAACTTTGAACTACAAATGGAATCCCCAAATATCATGCAATAACATTAGGATAAATCTAAATCCACAAAGTAGGGATTCATTCATGAGGCATGTACCAACATACTAAGACAAGTTCGTCTTTATGACCAATAATTATGGCACTTGAGGTAGTAAAAATTGTCTAAACAAGAAAGGTCCACATCAACAAACATTGCTTCGTCTCTAATGGAGATATCATTGATCCTTAAACTTTGTAGGAAAAGAATAGGTCATAAATGTAGCAACAGTTATGGGTATCCTTGGACAAAAAACCTAGAGAACATA
>LPNX010839392.1:0-58271 GCA_001517045.1 Pseudotsuga menziesii
TTGATTTATATTAAGTGTGAAATGTTTTCTTAAATAAATGAATTAATAATTATGGAACACTCAAAGTACCTAATATACATGAAAATACTCTCTCATCAAGACATGAGTGCAGTCCAATCAATCGTACCATCGGGGTCAACCATGATAACCAATTCAATCATGACAAAAAAGGATTTGCACTATAAATAACATATTCATAAAACATTTATTTTATAAATAGTAGAATTCCACCTTTTATTTTTCACATTATCAAATAAATACATAATAATGCAAAATTATGTAAATATTTCATTTGTAAATATCTCAAACAATTATTTATTATTTATAATTGCTTCAAACAAATAAATAAATGCCCATTATAAATAAAGTATTGAAAAAACATTATTCACCCATACCTTGAAGAAGAAACATGTAACAACATTACTACTTTTGCTTTCTCTAAATTTTATGTGTAGATCTGTAGATACAGGTAGAGGAGTAATAGGAGTCATAGATTTGATCAATTATATCTATGACTCCTAAGGCTCCAAGACCCATTTCTACAAATGCTCTGAGACCCATTTGATTAATCATATCTAATACTCCAAGACCCATTTTTATAACCCTTAAGATTGACTAGGACCTCGACCGAGCTAATACCTCGGTCGAGGTCTTAAAAACACCTTGACCGAGGGTTTGTTAAACCCTCGGTCGAGGGATTTACAAAACATCGGTCGAGGTTGTGTTAAGACCTCTACCGAGGTATTTAAATACCTCAGTCGAGGTTTATACCTCGGTCGAGGGCTAAAAAAAACAGACTTAGCCCACATTCAAGCAAATGGAAAATTTCATGTGCCTTGCAGAGGTGTAAACCCTACCATTCCTAGCACATAACTGAGCGAATTTGATACCGATAGATTCACCAACGAATCTTCTATCCACTGAGGTATCATACACGCATTTTGGCATTCATATGATATTTATTTTTTAATTACTTCTAAAACTTATACTTAGAAAACCACACTGCAACTTCGAAGTATCTCAAAGAAAAATCCGCAGAGTTAAAAATACACAGCCAAAAAATTTGTAAAAATGCACACATCACATATCGACGTGTCCTCTTCAAAAGGGTATCTTTGGTTTTTCAATTTTTGAAAAAATAGAAAAAATTCCCTTACGTGGACAAATATGTGTTTAAAACGATTTTGAAATCGAATGTGATCACTTTCGAAAAATAATAAATAATTGTATAATGCAAAAAAAATTAACAAAAAAATATGCACATCACACTGCATTTTATGTAGATCATGCTCATATATTTATTTTTTTTAAATTATTAATGCAAGATTGAATTACTCTATGTGGACACGAGCCACTTATTAGCTTCTTCAAATTTTTAAGGTCACACAGTTCATTAAATGCAAAAATTCACACATTAAATGACATCGGAATATTTTAAAAAAAATATCACTATGAAGCCAACATAATATTCTACAATTTGTTTTTTTACTGCAAGTCAAAATTCACATGGCATATATGCGTTTTGAGGGCTTCTATCTAGCAGATGAGTAAAAAATCAGGTTTTCATCGCCAAATTTGGCCAAAAAGTGTTACCCATCTTCATGGAATCACCCAAGACTAGTGAACAACGTAATCAACAACGTAAGCACCATTTCAACCTAAACAGATACAATATCCATCAAAATTAAAGACCAAGCCCGATCATAGCTTGAAGTAAACTTCATTTTGAAATATGTACCAATACAGTAGGCATGTAAGACATAGATCTGGACCAAAAAATCACCATGATAATATAGTTATTCACTACAAAATTACATTTTGGAACTTGGATATGGCACATACCGACTCTAATAGTTGATTAAAACCCAGAACATGTTTGGCATCCTTAGAAACGTGCTCTTTACTGTTGGCCTCACTTCCAAATAGTTCATGATGCATTTGCGTGCCTTATTAGTTCACCATTTCTGCCCATGGTTCAATTAGTCTAAGGGTTTGGACAGACAGTTTATTGCTCTGCTTATTTGTCTTTTGGAAATTAACATTTTTGGCAGAAGCCAGCCTAGTATCATCTTTGAGGTTTGGTGTCGAGAATGGATGGCTTTCTTCATTTTATTCATGTTTAATAAAGAAGGTACTATTCTTCCTTTGATGAGAAATGCATAAATGTGTCCTATTTATTCAAACCCATTGTGTGCTATACATTTTTGTTTGTTTTTGGAACCTTTGAAGACATAAATAGATATCTTAACCTATACACTGCATATCTCTTACAGTATGATAAAGCAGAGAATGTTGAATCAAAGTTTGGAGAGCTCGAAAGGTTGCCCGGTGATCTCAATTCCCAGGAAACATCTGTCAGCTACTCACTCAAGAACAATGCAGATCTGATAGCGTGCAAAGTAGAATATTATCATCAGTGTGGGGAGTATCAAAAGAGTTTCGAGTTAACAAAATTGTAAGTTTATTTGCAATGTGATATATGGACAATATTTCTTTGGAAATGTGCTTTGCGTCCTACTTTCCAATCTTTTGTGGAAATAATGAACTTGTTGCCTCTCTGATATGTGCAGGCTTTTTGAAATGGATCCTTTCCATTTGAAATGCACACTAGTACATATTGCAACAGCCATGGAACTTGGCCACAAGAATGAGCTTTATCTTATGGTGTGTAATCTAGTGAAGTACTATTCACAGAAGTAATTTCTACTAACCTTTATTGATGATTTATGTTCTTGTTTTCCAGGTCCTTGGTTATTTCTTTGTTGTATATTCAAATTTTCGTTATTATTCTTGAAGAGAACCTCCTAGTAATTATTAATTCCACTATACGAATGATTTCAATAACTTCCCTTTGGCATCTTACACAGTTGAATGAAACTACTGTCAGTCTTGGCACTCTCACAGACACACATTGTTGAAAGCTCGACATTGGCAAAAAATCACCGATGGTCTGTGTTACCCCACATATTGCATGGTTGTCCACATGTGATTTTCATCACAGATTTCATGGGGGTGACATGTTCATGATACCTTGGATGCTAGCTTATGGATGTTCTTGGAGATTTGATGCCTTGGATGCTAGCTTATGAACGTTCATGGAGATTTGATTCTTTGTATTCTTAATTTTTGATGAGCGTTTGGATGCTTATTTCCATATGATATATTGATGCTGCTCCTCATTTATGCATCATAGATATTTCTTTCTAAGCGCTTTGATGATTTGAGTGCCTTCACTTCTATGGAGGGTGTATGATGCATTTTCCCTTGAGCGCTCAAGCATTTTTGGAGTAATTCATGATCTACGACATGTTGTGGATGAGTTCCCTTGGAGTGCCCTTGTATTTATGCACGACTAGAAAATGGTTTTTCATGCCCAAGAGATATTTGAGGAATACAAGGAAGCAATTCAAACTTGCCAGGATGTGGTTCCAAATTACTTTAATCTATGTAAATGGCCCAATGTGACCCACAACTCTCCTTGGATGAAATTGTAGAACCTCTAAAGGTAATCGATGAAGATAACTCACCATCCATGTACATTTTATAATGCCGCAAGGAATTTCACAAGGCATGATCTCTATAAAATATAGCCGAAAGTTGTAGGGAATCAGTCATGGCAGAGATGATTCATAGAGAGGATATAAAAATGACACCACAAGGAGGCAATCCTAAACAAATTTCAAGCTGAGCTGGTTCCCTATCAAATTACCTAACATTTCATACAATACTTTACTCAAGTCACTGACAATGAGGATTTAGTACATTTCAACTCAGATTGTGAGGATGGCCTCAAAGGAATTTTATAGGAAACTATGGGAGGAGTGAAGGCAATTAAGAATGGATTTATGACAGTCCATGACATAAGTTTCAGCACATTGAAATGAGCAAAAAGAAAGAAAACAAAGGCATTATCGAAGAAAACAGAGGCATTATCGAATGAAAAACAGAAGAGCTCACTTACACAATTGCAATATGCAAAATGTGGCCTCGAAGACCAACTACAGTTGAAGCAACTACCATAACTGCCAGTCTAGTAAGGAATCGAAGAACCATTCCAAATATTGTGTTTGATTTCCCACATGCTATAAGTCTTGTTTGAAGAGCCATGAATAAGCCTGTCATCCAAAAATTTCTGTGAATCATTTGTAGTAAGTTCTGCATGTTTTGCTCCAAAAAAAAATTGAGAAGACTCAGAATTCCCATAGCTAGAAACACAATTTCACTCCTAATGTTATTTCTATAGTCCTTATAGCCATTGGCCAATGCCTGCAAAATTGCTCATAGCTCTAGGACGTTGGAAACTGATGGAAGTAGTCTAAAACATAGCATATGAATTGAACCATAGCCTATGCAGTCTATCCAGAGTCAAATACTCGTAAGCTGGAAACCTAACCAGAACATAAAATTTATTTGTATGCAACATATAAAGCATTTCATGGATTATTTCCTGTCTATTCTCATTCTGCTTATTTCTATTGCATCCAGAGAATATGATGCAAGATTGCATCCTCATTGTGTCCCACATTTCATGTCCAAGTAATGAAGATAGAGCCCTTGACAATTTGACAAGAGGTCGAATTTTATCGGATATCAAATAAGCAGCAGATCCTTTTGTAATAGACAGTAATAATGGCCACCCTTCCTGTGGCTTCGATATCCATGTGTATTTATAAAGAAATAGTGCATCTCTCATAGTACAATGAAATTATATATCAATTTTGAAAGTCCACAAAGATATTTCAAAAAAAAACATGCTGGTTGCTCCACAGTTATTAGCAGAAGCTGGGATGCATCTCACAAACTCATCACCTCAAATGATCTCTAGAGTGAAAAAGATGTTTCATTTCTGCTTCAGGATCATCCCGGTTAATGTATCACCAAAGCTAGAAATATCTCAAAAATAGTGCCCTTTAGTTAATCAGAATTATCAAATTTCTGTTTAGATTGGTATCCCTAATTTTGGTCTTGCTCTTCTATGTTACTGTCAGAGGCATCTGACTCTTGACTTGGTGCATTCCATCTTTTCCCTTCATGTGTCAATCATCCTTGAATTGTGCAACAGTTTGTAGAAGTTCCAACTGCAGAGATGGACAATTCTCCTTCAAGTGTTCGAACCCCTTTGACTTCATGACTTCTGCAGAAACAAATCAAGATGAAATTTTTAATAGAATCAACTAATTGATGTTTCTCAACAATATAAACTCCTATGTTTAGTTTATAATTAATTTAAATATACTACATACCTTCCAAGTTTGTCGCAGCAAATTTAAGGCATGCAGATTTGAGTTGAGAAGCCTTGTAACGCCGGGTCTATTCAAGAATTTTAGAAACAGTGTTCACAGTTATTCCTTGTGATATTCTTGACTCACACAAGAACCTTAACTGACACATACCATACCGATATGCTGCTATGAGCAAATATTCAATCATTGTCTCAGGTGTCAAAAAGCAAGGGGATGGATCAGAAATCTCTCCTAAATCTGCATGTTCCTCTAAATCTGGAAGGGTATCTTTGTAAATAAAGAGTAGCATAGCCTGCATTGCATTCAAGAGAACAAAGGAGACACATTCATGAGAAAGGAGACAATAATTTAAGGAAAAAAATTACAAGCTCAAGGAAAATACCCAATCTTCCAAAATTAAAATAAAGAGAAAGCACAATTCCATAATCATAGGAAGAATGAAAGCTCGCCTTAAACACCTCTGGCCTTGTGCCTTTGATGCTAATTTATTTGTCATTCCACTCCCCAGAGGACTCAAACAACATGGATTTAAATATAGGGGAATGTGCTGCCAGAACAACTCTGTGGGCATGAAATTTTTCCCCTGATACATCAAATGTGACATCCGCATTTTTAACATCTTCAAGCAGTTCCCCAAATTTTTGACCCAAGTTTGATTCGGGGATGTGAATATAGTGAAATCTGGGGCCTTGAATAGCAGAAACCACAACCCCAAATCTCCTAAGGCAAGGGATGGATCAGAAATCTGTCCTAAATCTGCATGTTCCTCTAAATCTGGAAGGGTATCTCTGTAAATAAAGTGTAGCATAGCCTGCATTGCATTCAAGAGAACAAACGAGACAAATTCATGAGAAAGGAGACAATAATTTAAGGAAAAAAATTACAAGCTCAAGGAAAATACCCAATCTTCCAAAATTAAAATAAAGAGAAAGCACAATTCCATAATCATAGGAAGAATGAGAGCTCACCTTAAACACCTCAGGCCTTGTGCCTTAGATGCTAATTTATTTGTCATTCCACTCCCCAGAGGACTCAAAAAACATGGATTTAAATACAGGGGAAGATGCTGCTAGAGCAACTCTGTGGGCATGAAAATTTTCCCCTGATACATCAAATGTGACATCTGCATTTTCAACATCTTCAAGCAGTTCCCCAAATTGTTGACCCAAGTTTGATTCAAGGATGTGAATATAGTGCAATCGGGGGCCTTGAATAGCAGAAACCACAACCCCAACTGTACAACATATTTTCAGAGTATCATCCTTCACAAAATATGATTATTCCAGCATAGCTCGCCTAAAGAAATACTTGTAACCCCTAAAGATCCACAAGAGGGTGAAAAGCAAAAAAAAAAAAGAGTAAGTGGTAGCCAGATTAAGCCAAGGCCACCAGAAGTTTGAGGTCTCTGACCTGCAAATCGACATACATGCCTATGCCATGAACTATAAAAGCCATCAGAATCGGGCACTGAAAGGCAATAGAAATTGGAACCCAGACCATATATAGGACCACCAGTGGGGAATTGTATTGCAAAGTTTGGTGTGTTGTTTAGGTTGTTTTTAATTGTTTATGAGCATAATTTTTTTATTTTAACCACGAAAAAATGTCCTTTACATCATCAAATATAAAATGTATCCATGGTACATTCAACTTTTCAACTTTTCAAACCAAGGAGAATGACAAGAATTAGATTTGTAGTTGAGTTGTGGATGTTAATACTTTTATTGGGATAGATTTTACATGGGTTGAAGATGGGTATCGTGGTTTTTTTCTCTCTAGTTTATTTGAATATTTAGTTATAAAGGTACTCAAAAGGATTTGTAACATGGTCTTTGGTGGGTATATTGTCATATTTAATATTAATCCCCCATTATTTATAAGATTAAGTATTGGATTTATTAATAGAAAGTGGAGGGACATTCATGTTCAAAGATCCATGGTGAAACAACCTTGACTAGGTTATGTCCTACAATTTTGGGAACATCGAGTATGTGTTAAAGAACAAATTCCTCAGAGGTCATGATTTGTACACAAAGTATCACAATATTTTGAGTGGTGGGATCTTCAACTCAAATTTTGAACAATGGAGGGTACAAAGGAATATCGTTGATGGTCACTTCAACTCATAGAGATTTTGTTAATTCATGGCAGTGTATTAACATTATGTATCAATATGAGGCTTATATATCCATGTCTATAGAAATATGTGACAATAAAAAATCTATCATTTGTATATTGTATACATTGAAAAATAAGTTGTTTCTCTTTGTGTATTATTTACATTGAAAATTCTCTTTTTTACTGTGTACATTGAAAATGGGTAGTTTCTCTTTTGTATTGTGTATATTGCAAATTAGGTGACATCTAATTTTTTGTTAGTTAGATTTTTATTGATGGTATTAAGATTTTTTATGATCTTTCATCCTTGTCGCAATTAAATCTAGCTTTTTTGAATTGTGTTTGGCCTAGTTGGCCCTAGTTGGTTGTCAAATTTGGCATAAGGATTACAAAGAATATTTCAATAGATACCCACTAGCCTAATAACTGTACCAATGTTCATGGTTGTAAAAAAGATAACTTTGGTAGCAAGAATGGTACCACTAAAGGTGTCAATAGATTTTATCCCGAAGGTGTACTACACAGTACTATTGAACCTAATGAAATCACTATTGACACCTTTGTCTTTAAATATGACATACTATAATATGTTTCAATAATAAACCCTTTTGGATTATTTTTATGGGAATTCCCCCCCCCCGGAACTTCTGATTACGGGATAGGTCAAATAGGTTTGGAAACCATATAACTATATATCCACATTCAAATCTTAACTAGAGGATAACTATATATCCACATTCACATCTTAACCATATAACTATATCTTCCAACACTAGCACACATTAGTAGGAATTAAGTTTTCCATGTTAAATAGTTGACCAATTAAAGGCGTCATCGCTTAAGCAACGCTTAACCGACGGTTATGAGAATAGTCGTCGCTTCACCGACGCTTGTGGCCACATTTACAAAAAAAAAAATTATCCTTGTGATTTTTGGTAAGTTTAAAAAGAGAAATCCACACGCCGTCAAATTTTTCCGTCGGATTTTGGATCGAAATGTAGTAGGGGAGAAGTTGACCCTAGGTGAGTTATTGTAAGTCAGGGAAATACTCCCCACCGTTGTGTTAAGGATAACCCTCCGTGTTGGTAGGAGTGGCGAAGTCCCCACATTTGTGGGGAACTAGGGTTATTAGACCCTCCTAGAGATGCCAGCTCCGGTAAGTAATTGCTAGGTGGGGAAGACATGTTAAAGTGGACATTAAGTGAATGAAAGAATATAAATAGAGAGTGAGCCTCTCTATTTATCACAAACACCCTCACTCACTGGGGCGCATGAGTGAGAGAGAATTTCTTGGGACAAGAGAGAGACTACTACTATCGGAAAATCATCTTTATGTTTTCAGGTTTTACTTTTGGTGTTGATTCTATCTCTGAGGAAGTTGTGGGGTTTTCTCCTTTATGGTTTCCATGAGGAAAATTTTTTGTGTCTCTTGTGTTTATTGTTGTCAATGTTATTCTCTCACTTAAATATCCTAATATCGTAATGCTAGATTGAATGATAAAATTCTAACGCTACCACTATACCCCTAGGTTCCCCACACCCTTTGTAAGATAGGGGACAAGGGTAATCCTAGGTGGGATTTGATCTCGTGACCTCCAATTTACAACAAGTGACTTCATAACAACTGAACCGCCAATGAGCCACACTCGTGTGGGCTATTATTTACTGGAAAGTTAACATTTCATAGATAACAAAGATTTATCTGAAGTATTTAGTGGCATTTTATTCATATAGTAAGACAACTTGACTCTTTCCTCTGTTTTTTGTTTTATATTGTTTGATAGGATTGTGGTATTAACAGTGTCCAAACCTTTCTAGTAAAAACATATTTATATGTTTATTTAGTATATTGTTGTCTTAAACTTTAAAATTTGTGCATTTTTTTTGTTTTAACACAGTCATTAAAGAAATATTGTCGAATACAAAGACAAGTTTCCACATCAGTGAGGCAACGGTATTGTAATATAGAATTTAAATGCATGTTGATATTCTGGTGGAAAATGTGTGCTAGATAGATTGATTGTTGATTTCCTTCGTCGAACACATGGAATTTAACTCTAGAACCACATATCTTGATGGAATTACCCCAAGAACACACTTTCCAAACAACATTAACTAATTTAATTGTATGCCCATTTTTTATTTCATAGAGTATTTTGATATTTTCCATGCCTAGCAAAATCACCACTTGTGTATAGGTCTAGGAATGGATTATTTATTTAATTTATAAATTTACTTTCCAGACAACACAGTGGTTTTTCATTTATTAGGACAACTCTTTGCAAGCGAAATGGGCCAATGGACCTGGTGAAAGGCGATTGATAAGGTAAGGGTTCCTGCATTGCCTAAATTATCCCTAGGCATAAATATTTTATATGACTTTCTTTCACCTGTTGTATAATATAAATTTGCTATTTTCATTTCTAGCCTCTTCATCATGCTTTCTATCGAATCTTTGTATAGAAACATAAGAATATCAGACTTAACTGTCTTTGTTGTGTTCTTGTTGTAACATTCCATGCTTTTATCACTCTTATGTTCTCTCTGTGCATTTCCCACCTCTATTTTCTAACCACTTCCCCTCTATCAGAACTGTTTGTTTTCAGCTTTTGGATGCATTTCTTCATCATTTCTTTAAATTACTATTCAAAATTGTGTTTTATTTTTTCTTTTCTACCAAAGTCTTGGAATTTTTTATTTCTTTTATTTTCGACCAAACCAAAATATTGCATGAGAATCCTTTTTTGGGTGGAAATGGATATGCTTTTCCTCTCGTCCAAGCTTCTTCCAAACTTGCCATGGGGAAGAGGTGTCTCGAGTTTTAAAACCTAGTACTTGAGAAATTATCCTTTATCCTCCATCTCTTAAGCTACCATTTGTAGTTATAATACAAGTGTATTACGATAGATTTCTTGGTTTGGCATGGGAAGCTTTTTTGGGGTTGAAACAGAGGTATATTTCCATTCTATACCATTTGTCTTGTAGTAATATTTTTTAGGATTTGCGGTGACATTGACACCTCATGGCTCTTGTTTGACAAATATCTAATGTCTAGGTTAGGATTTTCCTATTGAGGATTTTTGAAGTGGATCTAGTTATTAAGGAGCATATTGGATTTGAACCATTCAACCCTATCTAATCTTTAATCACTAAATCCTCCATGAGATTCTCAATTGACCCCGTCTTCCTAACTTGGATTTGTTAGGCACTAATCATAGATTTTATGCCATTTTAAATCTTAATTCATCTTTTATTTTCTGTTTTATTAGATCTAAAATTTCTATCATTTGCATGTATTAAACTCATCCCTAAAACATCAAATCACATGGTAGGTTTTCCTCAGTTTGTGGCTGGGAATTACCTTCTGGAAATATGCTTTGTACTGCTGATTAAATCTGGTCTAAAATAGAATTAAAAGGTCCACAAGACTGCACATCAATCAGAAGCACTTATTGAAGATCCAACCATGGAAAATAATGTGCCTTTCCATAGTTTTTTATTTTTTTAAACGTCCAAGTTTCCTCTCAATATCGACACACTTTTGTCACAGGTATTACAAAACTGTCAAAACATCGAGTTGCTTTCCACAAAAAAAGTCTCTATAGCGACGTTGTTTTGTAGAACAATTACCATTCAACATGCAGATTTTGTCAATAGAGATTAGTTTTCCACGGTTTTTCGTGGAATAAATATTTGTTCAAATTCCAAAATTCGTTGATAGAGAGACAAACTTTCTTTGCAAACGATCCATGGTTTTCCATGGAAACAATTTTTTTCCTGGAAGTTTTTGGCCATATTTGTGTTGTTATAGGGACGATACTTTTGTCAATAGAGAGATGAAACGTAGAAAATGAATTAAAAAAAATCAATTTAAAGGCTACCATAGAGAAGACATGTGGCGATCTTGGGTGGAATAAATTTCTATTTAAATTCCATATTTCGTTGCTAGAGAGACAAATGTTTGTTGAAAGTTATCCATGGTTTGGCATGGAAACTAGATTTTGCTATGTAGCTTTTGGCCATATCTTCACTGTTATAGAGACGAAACAGTTGTCGATAGGTAGAAAATGAATTCTAAAAAATCAATTTGAAGGGCACCATAGAGAAGACATGTGGTGGCCAGTTTTCATCTTTATATCGACAGCGTATAAATTTTGTCGTTATATCCATGGAACAAGTGCCACAAAATGTCGAGATCGTTATTGTCACAATTGAGATGACAAAATGTGGAAAGAGCAACGAAAAACCGTTGCAATATTGATATTATGTATTAGTCCTTAGTTCATGACATGGCTACAACATAAACCTAGTATGGATTGTATGTCGTATTTTTAAAGAATGAGATGAACATAATGATCATAGGACTAGTCCACACTTTTCTAATTCATCGTATATTTTTTTCTTTTACCTCTTTAATGCTTGATTTGTTGGGGTGGGGGGGGACTCCCCCATCTATATTTATATAATTTATATAGTTAATATAAGGTTTCATATCAGATCTAAAGTAAAATAAGTGTGAGAACATAAGATTTTATCTGCTTATAAATAATATATTGCTTATGTGTGGAAACTCAAGCTTGAGCTAGGTCATGGAACATTGTACTTCTTCATCTTGTTATTCTTCTAATTTTAGTATAAAAAGAAAGACATATTGTATATGGAATACAAACATATAATTTATGATTAATTGATCATGAGTTTGAGAGGAGCGCAACTAATAGGGGAGCTAGTGGTTGTGTATTAACCACTTGAATAATTTTTTATTAAATTGTTTGGTAAGAAAATCCATGAGGGCACATCCTTAGGTTAATTATTTCCATATTTAAACATTAGGAAGTAAGAATATGAGGATATAACTCTAAAATTGAAAATTGATTTTCATGTAGACTTAACATGGAAAGACGTAAACTACTAAGTATTATCGAATTAAATTGTGAATATGTGGATGGTATTCCCATAACGGTATGACTTTAGTATGATTGTGTTACAATAAAACATAAGGGATTTTGAAAAATATATATTTTTTCTCTAGTGGATTCCTGCCTATATCGGGTATCATATACTAGTGAGAAAGCATACATTCAGCATAGATCCACTAGGTTGGGTGGAATATTAAAATCAAGTCATCAGTATTCCCTAGGCATCAGGTTATCCAACAAAAGGAGATACTTATATTAAATTCCCTTGAAAGTAAGGTTGGCTAAATAATTGATAGAAACATTCCATCCAACCTACTAGCTCTCTATTTGGCATATGTTTCCTAGCCGAGATACCACCTATTATTTGGGAAGGAATCCACTCAAGCTATATTTTATACTTTGGCAAAAACCATCCCACTCTCTTGTAACATAATAATACTAAAATTCATACCCTTATGGGAATACCATGCACATATTTGTAATTTAATTCAATAATGCTTAAGATATTATGTCTTACCATGTTAATTCTAAATGGAAATCAATATCGAAGTTTAGGGTTTTATCCTCATAATTTATTTCCTAATCTTTAAATATGTTCACTAGACATACCCTTAAGTTTATAAGTATTGCATAAGTTATATTAGCGAACATTCCTAGATATAGATGATGAAGAAACTAATATTTGTCATATGGAACTAAAGAGCGCCTAGGCCCTAAATCTTAGCTTAAGGATGACTATTATTAGGAATTGCTAAGTAAATATAAGAATTATCTATATATATAAATGATATCCTAGTCCTTCCAAAGGATGCCTTTAATTATGCTCAAGTTCCTAAATGAAAAGAAGCTAAATAATATACTAGTTATTCTTTTGATATGGAAGACTAGGACATTAAAGGACTACCTTAGGAAATCATTAACAAGTATATGTGGAATTCATATGAGTAAATTTTCCTAAGACATATATGTATGTATATGTGTGTTTATATATTATCTAGTAATATATATATATATATATATATANAATAAGAATTTTTTCTAAAATCCATTGAATTACATAAGGGGTTCACCTTGTTGACAAATATATTATCATATTCATTAAAAAAGGAGGGTTTTATATTGAGAAGTGTGTTGTTTAATTATAACTTCAGAATATATTCTGATGTATATTACTATTGTATATTGTTGTACCCCCATCGGAGATGTGTTTCCCTCCTTTTGGGATGTCATCATTGTGTATGGTCATTGAAGTAAACCCTCAGTTGTAAGTTGGGGAAAAAGTACCCAATATAAATAAAGGAAAATGTACTTTGACTATTCCTACATAGGTCGCCCCCCAAGGTAACCTAGATGACCTAGTTAGTTGAGTTAGTTACTAAACAAAAGAATATAAATAGGGAGGCACCATCCTCATTTGTCACACACTCATTCACTCTCTCATGTGCGCATTAGGAGCGAGAGGACAATGAGAAGGAATATAGAGAGGAGTATAATACATATTGTTATTGATTTATTCTATCTTGTGATATTTTCTTTTCGATGAAGCTATTTGGAGGAAGTTTGTGGCGATTTCTCCTTTATGCTTCCGTGTATGAAAATATTTGTGTCTTATGTATATTGTGTAACTTAGATCACTTGTTGTGCTTACGATTCTTTCAGATAAATTTACTAAGTGAATTGACTTATAAAAACTAACAAAGTGCGAAGTAGTGCATGTGAAAATTTATCGCAGGCATAGAAAAATTGAACTCACAATAAATTTATAAGCAATATGCATGAATTTCACTCAAAATTGTGGATTGAATTGGTTCACAACACAAAATTATATTGAATAAGTGTAAACTAAAAAATTAGGGAAATGGTATGTCTATCCAAATACATAATTACATCAGGATTCAAATTCCCTAGAAGGAATGACAAGTCCTCACACAAAAAAGGCTTACTTTAAATAAAAATTATCCCATATGTGCATAAATCACTTTTCAAAGAAGTCAAGGAGGTCACTAATTAGATAAATCAGGTATCTCAACCAATCAGGGAAGAAAATTCAATAAGATCATGCTTTTAATTTTAGAAAAATATGGATGAGGTGTTGGGCAAAAAAGAAGGAAGTTGGCATGTGACTAGTTTTATCTTTTTCCACTTTAAGGAAAAAAATGAAGGTAAAAATAGAAAAAAAGGATATGCACCCTTCTAAACTGGAAAATAATTAAAAAATGGAATCTTTTCCATAATTAGGATAAGTTCACTTGGGAAGGAAAAGGAGAATTCATAGTTTTTTCCTTATTCATTTCAAATCTTGCTTGTATTTTCTCAACATACTTCTTCTGTGAAAAACTAAGCTTACCATTTCCTCTGTCTTTGTGTATTTCAATACCCAAAAATTATTTTTCATCTCCAATATTTATCATATGAAATGTCCTTTCAATTTGAGCCTTCAACCTATTAATATCATCCATGATTTTACTCACAATAAGCATACCATCAACATACAACACTAAGATAAGTAATAAGGCATTCAACCTTTTCGTCGATAAACAATGATCATATTCACTTCTGGTATAACCTTAGCTCAGCATGAAAGAATCAAAATTCTTGTACCATTATCTGGGTGACTTTTCCATAACATACAATCATTTATTGAGCTTACAAACAGATCTTCCTTTATGATGCTACACAAAACCTTCTTGTTGTTCCATAAAAATATCCTCATGTAAATCTTCAGGTAAGAAATTTGTTTTAACATCTAGTTGTTCTAACTCCAAATCAAGCAATGCAACTAGAGCTAACACAATATGAATAGATACAATACTGACATCTGGTGAAAAAATCTCATCATAGTCAATACCTTCCATGTGAGAGAGATTTTTTGCAACCAATTTGGTTTTGTATCTTTCAACCTTACCAGCAATGAAATTATTCAACTTAAAGACCCGTTTACATCCGACCTGATCAACCCAACAGCTGGCATTGTTTGTCAAACATGAAGGATACTAACATCGACTTTGACAGGTTCAATATCGAATTTGATAGGTTTAATATAAAATTTGACAATTTATACATATCTACAAGTCCAACATCGACTTGGACAAGCTCAACATCTTGACACACATCCTTGTCATCGAAAACCAACAAAATATGACATATTATCTTTCTGTCTTCCAGTATTATGTAAGGGTTGAACTTCTAGAACTACTCCAACTTCTCTTGAAAGTGAATGTAACGTGAAGACAAGCCAAGCATTCTCAACACTCTATTTAAGCATGTACATTCTTGTAATATAGAGCAGTAATGAAGTAACATAGATTGGTTCGAATTCTTGCATATTGTATCTGTGTGTGTATGTTTCTATGTGTATTGTAATTGCTACTTTTCTTCTTCTTCTTCTTCTTCTTATTATTCCACAATATTAATCGATTCATACAATCAAACTATTGTCCTTGTTCTGCACCAAGGAATGGTTGTATCATTGGTATAAAATATTTTTCTTTCTTAAGTCATGTGTATACACTTTAATCAAGGTTACCTAAATTCTACATGTTCAAGCATGCTCACAAAATCACCAATCAAAGAAGACACTACCCTCGACTTCGTAGTATCTATATACTCACACCACTAGACCCAAAATGGATGGAGAAACAAACAATAGACATGTAACTAATGAGACAGAGAGAATCATAGAGAAAGCATGCACTCAACAATGAACTGAAATGTTCACCTAGTTCAATGATATTCTCATGCACTTCTCCTCAACATCCGAAGGATTCTCGAGAAGATCCAACTACATCAAAATCAGTTGATTCAAGGTGAAAATGAACTTGGACATATTGAATTTAGAAGGAAACATTAACATGGACTCCATAGAAAATTCGGTACAACAACTGGAATCCTATGTAATATCCCAAATTTTGGACCTAACACTAATGGGCATGAGCCCCATTGAGTATGATATTACGTTGATGTTTTATTTTTTTATACTGGGTAAAAGACCCCACTTCATATGAACACGACAATTTGTTTGATATACTGGGGATAATCCAATTGCATATGACATATATATGTTTGCTTGTGTTGGGCATGGACCTTGAAGCACATGATTGATGACATGTTTTGTGTTGAGGAAGGATCTCCAGAGAACATGGGTAACTTGATGTTTTTTGTTGATGAAGAATCTTTGGAGCACATGAGTACTTATATCTGTGTTGAGCGAGAAGCTCTGAATCACATGACTTTTGAGACATTGTGTTGAGCGAGAAGCTCTTTAACATAGGAGAAGATAATTTGGAAGTGTTGGGAATAAGCCATGGAGCCTTCCATGTTGATGTTGAGCCTAAGCTCTGAAACATCGTATCCTTGGCCATTGTATCCCTAGGTGTATCCTACAAGCACATCCTAGAATTAGTGTTGAGGGAAGAGCTCTAGAATTGCACTAAGTTTGTAACACCCTATTTTTAGCAATCAGTGTGGGCTCTGGTAAGGGATAGCAGTTACTGAAAAGAATTTAATGATTCCTAAGTGGAAACAACTCAAGAAAAGTATTGATCTCATTTTACTTATTTGTAAGTGATTAAATTAAATTTTAAATTTCTGTATTCTCATCAAGTACTGAAGAACTACCATGTTCTATGAGGAAATACAACATGCAAAGAGTGTTTCCTAGCCTAATAGAACTAACCATCTACCTGATGACCTTAATGAATAAATTGTCATAAGTCTAGGGATCACAATATGTGATACCCTAAGAAAAATGTTAACAAATAATATATTAATATATATTTTATATAGAGAATGTATAAAGCATAGACATAGTAATAATATTAATAATGTAAGAAAGAAGGAAAAGTTCCATCTACTATTATTATTACTAAGATAAAATTAAATATTATAATACCTACAAAAGTCCAATTAGGAACTAGTTAAAAGTTCCTAAGTTTAAATATTAAAAGTACCTAAATTAAATAAAAAGGGTTAAATCAAGAAATCAAATGAATCTTTATTTAACTGCCCCTTTGACTGAAAAGTCTTTCTATAAAGTCCCTAGCCAAAGAGAGGCTTGGGGATCTCTTCCATCTTTTTGGAGTCATTATTCCGCCTGATTATTCTCAAGAGATTTCTTGGAGAACATTTTCCTAAGAGGAAAAAGGAGAACTGATCCACACCTGATATACCAGTTAGGGTAGCCTTACCTTCAGATCTCCAATCTACTTGCATGTTGGAACCAGCTCGAGGGGGATCCATATTAAAACTAGGAACGGTTATGGGTCATGGTTGGGTGGAACATGGTTGTTCCCGAGTGATTCAATAATCTATATAGAGTTTATATCTTCCTGTGAATTGTTAATGGTGGGTAATTGAGTGTGTAGGTTTCATCCATTAAAGGAGATTCACTTTTCAGGTATGAGGTTCTTGACTACTTATTTCATTATCTAGATTGAGCAATGACTAGATTATGCAAGATTTATATTATATTTCTAACCGGATGTACTTTTTTTTTCCTATAAAAAATCTTTTAGGGTTTGCACTTTCATTATAAACCCTTGGCTTCAATTTAATTCCTATTTAAATATTTATCAAGGGTTTTGTATTTTTAGTTTTTCTTCTGTATTGTCTTTTACAACTTAAACCTTATTTTTCTACAGCCTAGGAATGATTTCTAATAAGTACCTAGCTCTTTATTTACATATGTACTCTACTGATATATTTCATATTGTCAACAGAGCCATGTTTAGGCGTAAAAAACCAGTTCAGATCTAAGCTTCAAATAAAACCTAAATATAAATTACCGGTAACTAAATATAGTAAATATAACATGATGAATACATTATGTATATATTATATCAGGTGTAAAACAGAAATGTAATTCTAGATCAACAACACTATAAACACATTTATGAGTACCCTTAAGTTCAAAGTATAAAAACCAACTAAGACCTCTCAGGGTCTGTATAAACATTATCATTCTTCCTTAAAACAAATATCATCATAAATCAAAGCTAAAGACCGAGTATGGAGACATTCTATTGGCTCACGATCTATTACTACCAAATACATCCATGATATCATAATACATTATACCAATTATCTACAAAAACAAACCCCTACGAATTTAACAAATCAAACCCTTAAATAAACAATGAATCATATTATAAATCACATGCCATAAAAAAATTCCTTACCATAAAAATTAACATAATATCGTTACAGTAATCATTTAAAACCCCACTTAATATCATCTACAGTAAACATTTAAAACTAGAATAATATCATTACAGTAATCATTTAAAAAGAAACATAATATCAATTACCATATTCATTTAAAACAAGTATAATTACACAGAGGTCACAGGATCGACTCTTGTGGGAATTTAATCCCAAATTGCAAACCATTTAAATATAATCCCTCATCATAGTAAATAACCCATGATCGAATCCTGTAGGGTCTTTTAACATTCTACAAATCCACGTTATATTATTTATACACATGCTGTAAACAAAGCACAAACTCTCTACACAGTGGCTGAAATACTTAAATAAAATTATATACGTTGTAATCTATGGCCCTCGACCTTTTACACAACCAATACATTATAATAATCAATAGTTCCAAAATATTACAACCCTGTCAACTTTTACCAACAGCGACAAGGGCTAGTCACAGGGTTACACCACAGACAACCCCCATATCTTATTACACAAGAAATCCTAAATAGTAAACAAGATTTCATAGCTACGAGGGTAGTAAACACAAAAGGCATATGGCATGGCCCAAAGAGATGAAGCCATCACACATTTCATCCATATGACCATAAAAAATAATGAATGCAAATCCACACAATCCAAAAAACAACAACCATTGAAATCGATGCATCAAAAAAATATAAACCCAGACTTTATAAAATAATTAACGAGTTTACACAGTCATGTACTTTCGGCCTTGCACCATTGCAAGAAATGGTGATGCCCATTTCCATTATTATAACATAACCAAAACATTATGTACAAAATACATAGAGCCTGTAGAGAGCTACACAAGCCCTTTATGCTGAATAAAGCACCAACAAAATAATTTCCCAATACATATCAAGCTTAGGCCCGAAGGCAATCAAAACCCCACAACAAAAACCAAAGCCTATTGCTTTACCAAAAAAATAGAGCTCATTAAGTTATAGTCAAACCCCAACCCATACCACATTCATTGAAACCAGAATCAAGAGAATACAACCTACAATGAGTGACAACTTAGTCTTAACCATGAAGCTAAGATGGGGCAAGTAAACACTTGCACAACAGGCTTACCCGGAGGGGTTTGGATTTTCCCATGACCTTGCCCACAAGAAACGAACCAAGATCGCTTTGCCACCCCTGTAAACCTACAAACATAGCAGATCCACGATATGAGAAGTATGAATAATATCCAAATCCAAATCAACAACGATGCGAATGAAACTGGGCACCATCATACCTATTTTCAAATCCATTCGAGTCACCTTCATTTAAACCAAGCAGGAGAAAAGAGTAAGCAACAATGCTGTGAAATACTAAACTAATGCTTGGGGCAATCCCTAATATTTCCCACCACATCTACCAAGGCACATTGATACAACCAACGTGGCCACCATTAATGCATAGCAGACCCATAATCATATAGTCCATAGACTATATCACAACTTTCCACCCAAATAAATATAAAGACCTAAACAATTGCGAATTACATAAGCCCATACATGCATTGAATAACTTAGGCTTTAAACCCTAATTCAATGGCATATGAGATATGCCATGGAAATTTTTAAGCTAAGGCTTTTTCAATTGTGTTATATTACCAATATTACAACCATATAGTATGAATATGATAGGTCCTAATCAAGTCATAAACCTTTACACCCGGATAAATAAGTGTCACAGAAATAAACAAGTTTGTGTCACACAATTAATAGGTGCGGTAGTGATCCTGTCACTATCATCAATACCATAATGAGAACAATGACAATCAGTACAATGTCACTGGGATAGAGCAGAAAATACAAGCACTAGAAACCAAACGATCAGTACTTTCTGTTAAGCTTTATAAACCAGTTTCTGTCTCCAAGTATAGCTACATGTAAATGGGACAAGAATGCATTAGTTCGATAGAACTAAGTATGACCATTGTGACAAGTAGCAATTGTTACCTCTAAGGGTTACAAGGGAAACTAGTCTTGCCACTCCATGCCTTTATCCATTATCAAATTCAAGTTAGAATCATGTATAGGACAGTAAGAACATGTTAATAAACAATGAAGGACATAATAAAATAACTAACTTACACATCAATTCTTAACAATAATACAAACAGTAATCAACATCATGACAACATAAGTAACATATTAATAGCCACATTTAGAAGTATGGAAACAGGACATAAGAACAGCTTGAGACAAAACAACAGTACAATTAGAGTACGCCATATTCGACAAAGTTCAATTAATGTCTAGCATAGGTATTTTTAACTAGCCTAATAATTTTTTTTGGTTTTTCAATTTTCGAGGATATTACATCCTATTAGTCTATGAACCAAATCTCAAAAGATAAAAACATCACTATTGCATCCTCAAATATGTATAACTCATTGCACTGTTGGTGGGAGAACCTATCGAAAAATATGGACAAACACAAAGACCCCATATAGACATGGAAGAAATTTGTCAAGTACATCCGACAGGAATTTTACCTACCCTAGTACATTGAACAAAAATATAAGATGTCATAACAGCTAAGGAAATGGAAAGAGCAGTGTGTGTATAGTAACACCCAAGAGTTCTATCGAATAATGACTAGAATTGGCATTCAATAAGAAGAGAAATTGCTTGTTTTGAATAACATCAACAAATTGGCCCTGTACATTCAACAAGAGATGGATTTTCTGACTTTTAGTACGCTTGTGTATGCATTCCACTATGTCGGTAAGCTTGAATCCAAACATAAAGGAAACGCACGCTTCACAACTAAGCTGACAAGATGAACATTCGATAAGAAGTCACCAGTTGACTCCGACAAGTCAAGACACTTTCTCAGTTGACACTCCCAAATAAATACCATGGAAAACATGAATCTTAGAAATACAAAAGGAAATTTAGAAAACAAACCCCTGCTAGGAAATGGTGTGATTACAATAATTCATCATGGAATGATATCTCTAAATTCAAGTCTTGGAAGACATTTTTTGAATAATTCTCTACCTCCAACTTGTCCGATAAAACCATGGTAGAATCTAACTTCAAAGAATGACCCTTTTTACATCAACATTGACCACTATCATAGCCTTGACTACTGTCAATGAGGAGGAAGGAGAGTTCATGTTCAAAACATAGATACGGGTTCAAAAATATCCATTGAATTTTATTGTGGATAATGGGATCCAAAAGAAATTTGTTTATGAATATCTCCTGGAGAAACTAGGTCTTGTCACCACTGCACATCCTCAAACTTACAATATCAGTTGGATGAAGGATGGAGAAAAATTGAGGTTCACCTGGCAATGCAAACCCACCTACTTCCTTAATACTTTTGATGATGAAGTACTATGTGATGTGGCAACACTTTTTGTAGTCAATTACTTATTTGGGAAACCTTATTTATGGGATCGACATGGGATGTATCAATCATGGCCTCATAAGGTCATTTTCAAAATACATAACCAATGGTATGGTATAAAAGAGCGATGACATACACTAACAGTTGCAATGATATCTTCCAAAAAAAAAAAGAATCTCATTAACCATGCATAATGATTTGTATTGATCATGATCAAGCCTCAACATCCCAAGAAGACTGCAATGACTAATTGAATCACTGACCAATTCATCTCCCGACAACAATATGAGATCAACAATATTCTTGATGAATAGAAAAATGCATTTCAAGAGCTATATGGAGTACCTCCACATTTCCATGTAAAACACTCCATTCAACTTGTTCTTGGTTCTTCATTACCTAATGCATCTATTTACAGAAGATCCATTATCAAGAATGAATATATTCCTATATATATTCAATATTTGATCAACAAAAGTCACATTTGACCGATATCCTCTCCTTGTGGAAGTCCATTCATCCTCGTTCCAATGAAAATGAGATTTGGTGCATGTCCATCAACTACCATTCCATCAATAAGATTTCAGTAAAGAATAAATACCCTCCGCTAAGGATAGATGAACTAATCGATTTTCTAAAAGGTGCTAAATTATTTACTAAGATCGACCTCAAATCAACATATCATTAAATTTCGATCGAGAACACTAATGTATGGAAAATTTCTTTCAAAACCAAATAAGTATTGTTTGAATAATTAGTCATGCCTTTCATCTTAACTAATGCACCCTCCAACTTCATGTGATATATGAATGACATTGCTTGACCTTTCATTAGCAAGTGTGTACTATCTACCTAGACAATATCATGATTTTCACTCGATCATGGCAAGAACACGTCTGATACTTTCAACAAGTCCTTGAAACTCTTCAAAAAAATCGACTCTAATTGAGCATGGAAAAATGTTCATCCATGATGAAGAAGATCAAATATATGGGGTATGTAATCAACTTCACAGGAATTCCCATCAATCCAGACAAAGTAAAAATCCTTAAAGAGTGTCCCATTCCTCAAATAATTCATGAACTAATAAGTTTTCTTGGTTTCTCAAATTTTTATCAACGATTCGTTCTCGGCTTCAGTCATAGCCTAGAATTTGAATCACTTGACAAAGGGAAATGGGAAAAACCGTCTTCAAATGGATATCAACACAGCAACAAGATTTTGAGTAGCTCAAACACAAGATCTGTAATTCACTAGTACTTGTGTTACCTTATTCTCATTAATCTTTTGAGATTGAGACATAGGCATTAGACTATGCCTTGGGTGTAGTAATCACTTAGTCTAGTCACCCAGTTGCTTTTCATTTCAAAAATTTTAACCAGATCATAAAAAGGTATTCAATGTATGAAAAGGAAGTGTATTCCATTGTACAATCCCTTAATAAATCGAGACATTACATTCTTTGAAAGGAGATGGTAATTATTACCAACCACAATCCTTTATAGTTCATCCCATCCCAATTAAAGTTAAAATAAACTCGACAAATCAAGTAGATTAATTACTTGCAACAATTGCAGTTTGTAATTAATTATCTGAAAGGTAAATCCAATGTTGCAATCGATTGTATGATTCGACCACCCATTTGAATCTCCTTTTCATAGTGATGAGTATGTAGGGATATGACACCACTACTTGGGCTCAGTTGTATTCGGTAGACTATGGATTTTTTTCAATTTATAAATAGCCTCAAACTGACTTGTCCTCCACTACTAACTATTTCCAAAAATATACCTTGCTATACAAGCTTTGACAATTTTGTGTACCGATAGGTGAGCACCAACATAAGTTGATTTGGGACATGCACTAAAAAAAGACTTTATGTCACTTTGGAGTATCAAAGGCCCTTCACATCCTATAAAAGTATTTTTATTGGCCTTCACTTAACTCTAATGTCAACAGGTACATTAAATCATGTCTCTCTTGTGCTATTTCTTAACTATAGAATTGAAAAAAAGGATTTTACATGCCTTTTTCGATTCCTAGTCAACCATGGGAAGCTATTTCTATGGATTACTTGACCGGATATCCTACTTCCAAACATCAGCATGATGCGACCATAGTAGTAGTCATAATAATTTCCAAGATGTCCATTCTCATTGCATGCAAGAAGACTATGACAGCGCTGCATATTGCTCAACTCTTCTTCAAAACATGTCTAGAATCATTATGGATTTCCAATGACCATAATTTCCAACAAATATGCCAGGTTATCAGCAAATTTTGGAAGAATCTTTAGAAATAACTAGATAGTAGACTCTCCCTGTCAATAAGTTTACATCCCCAAATAGAAGAAAAATCCAAATTTGTGAATCTCTTGGTATTACAACTGCTCCACATGTACAACCATAAGCCTTGTCAGACATGGGATGAAAGTATCCCATATATACAACACAGTTACAATCATTCTCAACATAAATATATGGGCAAGAGTCCATTTGAGATCTGTATTGGATTCCGTCCCTCAACTCCCATTCAATTTATAACTTCATGAAAATAGTTGAACAACACCAACTTTGACAAGCGAGAAGTTACAAAAGAATTGAAGTTTTGATATCAAATATGAAAAATCCAAAAAGAATAACAATAAATGTTGCGATGAGCTAATGTGAAAGCTAAGGCCTAACATGATAGGCATCATATCTCTCATTAATATCAAATTGGGGATCATGTCTGGTTTCATCTGAAGAAGGAATGCTTTACTGGTCCATACAAGAAGATAGAGCCTTTGAGACATGGTTCGTACATTATTCTTAAGTAGAATGGAGATGACACTTTCCAATTCAATATTCCTTCATTCCTGGGTCTGCATACAATATTTAATGTGGATCTGCTTCAATCGTACGATGCACCACTATTGGAACAAAATGACCTCGAGATAGTAGAACCAAAAGACATCCATCTAGATGTTTAGGAGCCTCTTCCTGGTGACACCATTACAGGACAACGAATATTCCATACAAGTATGAACACAATTCCCTTGTTTTAGGTGGATAAATACATTTATCTCCTAGTGCAAGGAAAATGGTATTCTTCTATTGAACTAACCAATAAATTTCCTCATCTATACGAGAAAACAAAGGGACCATTGTTTCTTAAGGAAGGAGGTATGATCCATACAGCAGTTGGAATTTCTTGTTGAAGATGATGGATGCTAACATCAAATTCGATAGCTTTGATATCGAATTCGATACATTAAATATCAACTTTGAAAATTTCCACACCTTGACAAGTTCAACATCGACTTCAACAATTTCAAAACCTTGACATGCATCTTCGACACCGCGACCGACGAACTACAATAGATTATCTTTTTTTCTTCAAGTCCTCAGTAACATTTGAAATTATGGAACCATTACAACTTCTATTGTAAATGAAAATAATGGGAAGACAACCTAGAAGCATTCTTATCACTCTATTTAAGCATGCTTATTATTGTAATATAGAGAAGTAATGAAGTAACAAAGATAGGTTCAAATTCTTACATATTGTGTGTGTGTGTGTGTGTTTATGTTTGTAGTGTATTTCTTGATTTACTTATTATTAATATGGTTACACCATAATGGTAATTGTTTCATACAATCATACTATTTTCCCCATCATGCACCTGGGAAGGATCATATCACAACCATTTTTTCTATCTTTGAGGAGTTCAACCAATTCCCATGTCTTTTTTTTGTTTTTTTTTTGCAGAGAATCCATTTCTTCTTTCATTTCCATCTTCCACTTAGCATTGTCAACAAAATCAATGACTTGATAAAAACAAGAAGGTTCTCTATTANGTTTTTTTTTTTGCAGAGAATCCATTTCTTCTTTCATTTCCATCTTCCACTTAGCATTGTCAACAAAATCAATGACTTGATAAAAACAAGAAGGTTCTCTATTATTATTAAATACAAAAAGATACGACACAAAGTTGGTATACCTCTTAGGAGGATTTCTCTCCCTTGTTGATCTTCTTGGTGTAGGTAGTGGGGTTTATACATTTTCTTGAATTTCTTCATCTTATATGACTTATTTATCACTAGAAAATTCATCTTTTTTCTATGAGAATTGATTCACATTGAAATCTAGTAGCTAAGGCAATCTTCACAATCTAATTTATTCATAAAAATATGCAAGAAACAGTAAAAGAGAAAAAAATAATACACAAACATGGTGCCAATAACTGATCTTCTTATTAGTGTACAACTTGTATATATGTATGGTACATACTTATAATACAATGTGGAAAATTCATGATCCCTTGGAGGCCATATTGATGCATACAAGTGTTTGGTTAGGATTTGATCCCTAAACCCCCCTGGGTTGCCCAATAGGCTCCCAAACCATACCAATCAGTCACGAATGCAAGTGTGAACATGGACAAAGAATGAGGGATCATAAATGAAGGAATTATTGGCATGGGTGAACACATGTGTGAGTGGTAGAGTCTCTAGGAGACAATAAATTCCTAAGAAGAGCACAAAACAACCACATTCACACATTAGAGCCCCTATTCAAACATATTCCCTAATTTAAGGGATAAGGAGTGGTTTGTCATAAATGAGAGATCCTAGGTTGTCAAGATTATTAAACTAGAGCACATCAACTATCAGGATGATAAAATTGGAGTTCCTCAACTGTAAGTAAATGAGCTAGAAATCAACTAATATATCATGATTGATCAGTATAACCTAAGTAGGATCATATACCATAAGTACAAGACAAATTAAAATTCCCCATAGGTGTAAGACCATGGTACTAAGCTGGATTAATTATATAACACCCCCCCCCCCCCCCCCAAGTTGTAACTTAGTAAAAATTATACCAAATGATTATTTGTCTATATAAAATGAGGAAAGGGGCAAAACCTCATGGGAAAAATCCTCCCTCAAGAATGGACATGCCATAGACGATTAAAAAACTCTTCAACAGGTTGTCTTCTTCACTTGAATGAGCTGAAAGGACAAATTATTGGTGATGGACTTGGTGAAGATGTTGTGGATGCCAATATCAGGCATGATTGCATCAATGTGTTGTAAAGAAAGAACATGTTGAGAGGCCCCTTGATGGTCATAATTTGTTGTTGGAGGTGTATCATTAAAATGTATTTTGATGCAAGCATATTCTGATCTAGAAGAACAATCAATAATGGAAAAGATATCTCTACAAACTCTTTCCCAAATAACATCAAAATATTCAAAAAAATATTCCTCATGTGTAGTTTTCATATCACCAATTAAACCATGATTCTTCTTCCCAATTTGATGAAGTAGCTTCATAAATATTTAAGGAAGCTCATGGGGATATGAAATATTATGATATATGTCATATATAGTGGAAAATATCATAGGTATGGTGTCTCCATGAGTGAATTGGTCCATAGTAGATTAAGAGTGGGAAACTAGATTACACTAATAGTTGAGCGAACCTGGATGGTATGCATATTTGAACATCGAACCATAGGTGGTGAGATCATCTCCATAAATATGTAAAAATAGTGCCATGAAGGCCAATTCCATGTATTTCCAACCAGTTAATGACATAAAAGACATAAAAACAACATACACAAGTGACATAGCATTGGAAACTAGACAATTTTTAGATTTTCCAAGTAGTGAACTTGAGGGTTGTTGGGTATTTTGGCATCAAATGGTTCGGGAAATTAGTATATTAATATCATAACCTATATATTAGATTATATATAAACTTCAGAATCATAATAGGAAGGATATTAATGGAGTGTCAAACATATTTTAGAAGACATATGTAAAACTTGTTAAAAATGACTTGTTTTTAGAGGAAACTTTGGTGAAATGTTTGAGGTTTCTTCCAAGGAAGGGATGGAGTTTTGAGATTTTGATATATCATACTATAAATCAGAAACAAAGACATCTGAAACATAGATATGAGAAATGGCTTTATCCCAAGAAGACAAAGCATGCAAAGCCTTACCATCTTCTTTCTTGCGCTCCCATCTTATTGCAAAATCTGGAACCCCAATATTTTTCTCTACAAGAAGATGGCTCATGATGGCCATATTCTTCCCGAAGAAATATATTTCATGATGTGAAACTTCGCAATAAACACATGTGGTACTCTCTCTCTTTCTATTGATCCTCTTGGATTTCAAATGCTCATCAGTTGAAATTCAACTTTATGTATCTGAATGTCTCTTATCCTTCACTCTTTGTTGCTTGAAATACTTCACTTTCTTCTTGCCTTTTGATTGGTTTGACACACTAAAAACAAGGTAATTATCCTTGGTGGATTTGATGGTACCCATTTTCACTAGCTTGTCTTGATCCTTATTCAATGACTCCCTGAAGTCTGTTAGTGCAGGAATCGTCTAATTTCTAGCTGCGAGCTTTCTTAAGTGGAATGTTGAAACAAACATAGAATAGTCAGTACCTAGGTTATAAAGGATATACATAATTATTTGATCATATTTCTTCTCTATGCCACACTATTTCAGTTGAAGAACCAGCACTTTGAACTTGGTGAAGAATTCTTGGATTGTCTCATAGTGAGATGGGATCGGTGAGATTAGCTCATTTTTGAGTTGATGGGCCCCTATGATCTCATCAGTATTCCCAAATTGTGACTCAATATTGAGATAAATTTAATTAGGTGTGCTAATATTTTCTACATGGAAGATAAGTTCTGTTGAAATGATGAGACAAAGCATACCAAATGCCTCATCAAGTTTGTTGAAGTACTTCCATTTCTCAACAACGGAATTGGGCTCAATCTCAGTCCCCATGGTAACTCTGTATAGGGATTTAGACCTCATATGGATCACCATTTAAACCTTTATTTTGAAATAGTTTAATGGAGTGAGTGATTCATCAATCTACTCCATTTTGCTTGTGCACTATGTGACAGAAACATTGTTATACCTGCAATGCAAACACTCTAATTTTTTGGAAAAATGCCTTAAAAAACAACTCAAACACTATGGTTTCTATTTGCAGCTCTACAAATCTATGATAACATGTGAGAATTTATTGATAGTGATATTTAGGAGGTAAGTAAATATTCACATTCTAATTTATTCACAAAAATATGCAAGAAAAAAGTAAAAGAGAACAAAATAACACACATATATGGTGCCAATAACTGATCTTTCTATTAGTGTACAACCTGTATATATCTATGGTACATACTTATAATACATTGGGGAAAAATTGTGAGCCCTTGGATTCCATCTCGATGCATATAAGTGTGAGGCTAGGATTTGACCCATAAAGCCCCCTAGTTTAACCAATAGGCTGCCAAACCATACCAAACAGTCGTGAATGTAAGTATGAACATGGATGGAGTATGTTGGATCATAAATAAAGGCATACTAGGCATGGGTGAACACATGTGTGAGTGTAGACTCTCTAAGAGACAATAAATGCCCAAGAAGACCACAAAACAACAACATTCACACACTAGCACCCTAGTCATACACATTACCTAATTTAAGGGATATGGAGTGGTCTGCCATCAATGATAGTGTACGGTTTATCAGGATGATCAAATTAGAGCGCCTCAACTATTAGGATAATCAAATTGGAGCTCCTCAATTGTCAGTAAACGAGCCAAAAATCACCTAATAAACAAATATTGATTAGTATAACCTAAGTAGGATCATATAACATAAGTACAAGATAAATAAAAATGCCTCCTAGGTGTAATACCATGGGACTAAGGTAGATTATTACTCTAACAGTTTCTTTGACTCATGATAAGATTAGGTCTCAAACTAAACAAGTTGTTTTTATAGTATAGGTTCCTGTTCTACATCATCTTTTACATTTTCTCAGTTTAATAAGAGAATATTCATAAAAAATTACATCTATGCTAATGACAATATTGCAGGAATTAGGATCCCCCAATCTATATCCTTTTGTTACATCATAATTTGCAACAAAGATGCATTTCTTTGACCCAGGATCTTACTTAGAACGTTGATTTTTAAGAGTAAGTGCATAACCTTCACAACCAAATATTTTCAAATTGGAATAATCACATGGATGAACAATCCATACATCTTCCAAAATTTTACAATTTATTTCCATTGATGGTCATCGATTTATTAGTTAAACAACAGTGGAAATTGCTTCTCCCCACAACTCTTGTCGTGGATTATCATGGATTAGCACTGTTGAGCATGTTTTTTTCTCTTTCTAGAAGATTCACATTCATGCGTTCTTCAACACCATTCTCCCGAGTGTATACATATTTTTTATTACTTATGATCCCTTTGTATTTGAAATATTTATTCAATTGTAAATAAGTAAACTCACCTCCATTATCTATCCTTAAAAGTTTGAGTGTCCTTCCAATTTTTTTTCCACCATAAATCTAAATTGTTTAAACATGTTAAACACATCATCTTTCCTTTTAAGACATAGACCCAAACGTTTCTTGAAAAATTGTAGATAAACAATACATAATATGTTGCTCCCCCATAGGAAATAATAGGAGACGAACCCCACACATTAGAATGAATGTAATAGATAACACCTTTATTAGCATGACTACTTGATTTGAATTTTTGTCTGCACTTATTTCCAAATATACAATGTCTACAAAACATCAAATCCTGAGTTTTTAGATTTGGTAGCAATTTATGCTTCATTTATACTTGAATTCCTCTCTCACTCATATGACCAAGATGTTGATGCTATAATTGAGTAGATCATGACACCTCTTCAAATACTAATGTTGTATTGTTAACTTGAGTTCTTCCAACCAATTTCTAAATAATTCATGGTTTCTATGGCTTCATGACTAGTAAAGCACCATTAGATACTTTTAGTACTCCAATTAAACATGTAAACTTATGACCACAATAATCCAACACTACTTATGCTTCCTTATGGTTTTATATGCCATGTTCACTAAGTATGAATCTTAGGGGAATTTGCATTCTATTTAAGTTAGGGCTTTAATCCTTTGGTTTATATGTGATCTATATGTTGTAAGCCTTGTGCATTAAACATTGGAATAGCGCATACCATACTTTGGACTTTGAACTAACCTTAACATCGCAATGTATTAAACCTTGTAATATGTTACCTTGTGAAAGATTTGGGGTGGTGACATATCATATGGTTTGGACCATATGGTAAAGGGGTTTAACCCTTGCAATGGGTTTGTAATGCACAGACTTGGGTTTTTAATTTAATGGTGTAGTGTTTTTTGTCGTGGAGCAAACTCACGTTTCTCATGGCTCTTTGTATTAAATTTTGTGTTCTGTAAATTATAAAAGGATTGGGGCTTTTGAGCCATGGGCTGCACCATTGCTTGCAATGGTGCCATAGCCCATTGGCACGCCTATATGGGAGAAGACTGCGATGATGGAATTACTATGTATAATATAGATACTCTATGTTTTAATGATTGCATTGGTTATTATACTTATTATATGTTGTGGATGGAATTCATGATGCATCAATGGTTTAATATCATGGTTTATCAACTGGCCCTCTCCTTCATTTGGGGTCTGTGTATTGAGTATTTATATTTAGTTGACAGCGTGGGTTTAAAGGCCATGCCGTATATGGCTTGAGCCATTCCATTAGTGGTTGCGATAGCTCGAATGTATTTCATTACTATTTGTATTTTGTACTTTAGATTTGGGGTGAAATCGTTAACAAATTTAGTTTCATAATTATAACCATACTGTGTAGTTTTATTTAGCAAGTCGTGGCTTGGGTGAATGCTGCTCAGCTTCAGATGGTCATTTACTCGTTTACTGTTATGATTCGTTAGTTTACCTTATAATGTGGATTACTAGTATGCCAAGCCTGCAAGCCCATAGTGGCCTTCATCAATGTGATTTGACTTTTAAATGGGACTCTGTGTATTTTAGATGATTAAGGCCAAGTCCGTGCTTATAGAGAAAGGGCAGAAGCATATTTTCACGACTTCTTATAGTGAAGTATTGGTTATTATTTTAATAGTGTTGATTATATGAATGTAGCCCACATAATTTGTTGTATAGTGTGGCTTTAATACCCACGGTGTAACATACATGGAATTTCTCCATAAAAATTCTGAGAAAATTAGGGCAAATTATTTTCGTTTTTTCTATAACCAACAAGTCACCCATGTTAATATCTTGAGAGTGAGAAATCACATAATTATAAAAACTAATGCATCATTATTTTATCTTAGACCATCATAAGCCTTTAATGTGCATCATCCATTCAATTAAAACTATCATGGAAAATGAGTATATACAAACATAAAACAATAAACAAAAGAGAGACATCATATACATGGTTCACCCAATCCATGAGGCTAGGTCCACCAACGCTTGTTAGTCTTTATATTATTTTATCAAGAGAAGATTTACAATGTTGTGGCACATCTGTTGCCATCTTTCCTTGCCTCAAACCTCAAACCTCTTTCGCATAGAGATACTTTCAAAATACCAATCACCCTCTTTCTAGGGCCTTCCAGTTTCATGGAAAACCTTTTCACTAAAACTTTTTCCAAACTACAAAACTTACAAAGATTCAAGAGTATATCCTTAAATAAAACTTGTGAGAAAAACACATCCCTTCATGATCTTAATACAATGTTTACCAATATATTATTTCATAACTCCTATCACCTCATTATAGTTTTTAACTAAATATATTATAAAACTATTATCAAGAGGTTCTTTAATTTAACCCTTATCATACATTCCCCAAGCAAAAAAGGGACATATTATCAATATAAAATGGATGAACAACAATACCTACCCTAGAATTAGTAAACCATATAATCCTCATTTTATAACATTTTTTTTTACTCACTACAACCACAAAATGTATTAGTTTATATTGGAGAGAAACATTCCCAAAGGTTTCTAATAAGGTTAATCATATGTTAAATTAAGGACATCTCCTTAACTAGAATATACATGCACATATATATATATATATATATGCTCTTACATATGACTTGAGACAATGCCCACATTCCTTTATTACAATTTTAATTGAAACAAGGTAGTTTTACTAACCAAAATTACTTATTACTTATATTATTATTATTAACTTGTTAATTACTCCCACAAACCTTTGTAGCAACCTAAGTCATAAATGCACTATTAATAATACACTTGAATTCCTTTGAAATTAAGTTATAATATTCACTTATCTATAAATTTATATAAATAAAATTCCTTTTAAATTAATATGCATAGAATTCCTTTCAAGTAAAGTCATAATATTCACTTATCTTTATAATTAATATAAATATAATTCCTTTCACATTAATATGCATAGAATTCCTCTCAAATTAATTGTTTACGGCATCCACCTTTGTATGGATGAAGATCCTAATATCCAACGTATCCCCGTAGGAATATTTATACAAACCAGTCTTGTAGCACAACATTCCATGTTCTATTTTTTAATTTAGAGAAAGATTAAAGTATTGGATATAAAAATTAAAGTATTCAAGTCATAAAAGAATTAACGTATTCAACTCTCATTATGAGTAACTCTTGTTAAAGAGGTTAGGAGGAGAAGGTATTTAAATCAATACTTAATAAGCAAAGGTTTAGTTAAGAAATTACGTTTGGCCTTTCAAGCCTCCATGAGACATATTACAAAAGTAAACTTTAACAAAATAATTGTTTTTGTTCACATCAGATCACAATAACTCATCCATTTCAAGCCTTTGAATGAAGATATTCTTGGCAATCTATTTCTAAATTTGACTCTACCGTAAAACAGTAAACTTTTTGGTTGCTAATAAGTATATAATTAAGATTGGAAGGACATATGGAAGATTGAATTAAAGAGTGACTAAACTATATTATCTTGGCTTCCTTATGACAGAGTTTCCACCTATCGCCGCTCCTAAGTTACTGCCGACTTACCCATCAATCTGTCACCAAACCTTCAGAACTCTAAGAACACATGTATCACCATTGGTATTATGCATGTTGAATTTATCCAAGGACATATTTGCTAGAGTTTATGTGATATTCTAGTGCATGCATTGATTGGCATCTCTTACATTTCATGCCTAGTTTATTCATTCCATCATTACTGATTTATAAAACCAATAAATTTTCCTCCAATAAATAATAAAATAATCTTCCAAAACAATATCATACGTGTCATCCAAATAATTTTTCAGAGTTCAAACGTGTCATCCAAATATCATACTACTATTATGAAATGAAATTCCAGCAACATAATTTCGATGGAGTAAGCAACGATATCACAAACAGAGGTTTTGACTCGATGGTTAAATATATTTCTAGAGTCGGATTGTGAATAATAATTATGGTCAATTGTATACCTGCAACAAGGGAAAATAATGAAATCGTATGCCGTTATTTTGATTCAAAACATATGCCAGAGCCATATGGGATTTATATAAATCATCATAAAACGTTTTGGGTAATGGACACGTTTTAAGATTTGGACAGACTTAAATTTGAAAAGAGTTTGAAAACGTTGGGGGAAAATATTAATGCATGGATGGGATGCCTACCGGATTCATAAAAAAATTGCAGATGAATAAACGCTTACCAACCTCATGGTTCAAAACGCGGATGGATGGACGCTTTTATCAGAATCTTCCTTTGTAAGTTGGGGTGAGTGTGCTAGGGTTTAACTAACGCATCTTCCTTGTGCGACCCTGGCCTAAACTCCATGTCACGAGCCATTAAACTAATGTTGGGTAGAGTACATAAATTCACAATCTAAGTAGAGAATTTGGCGGTGTTACATAGTTCCCCCTNGCGCCCCTGGCCTAAACTCCATGTCACGAGCCATTAAACTAATGTTGGGTAGAGTACATAAATTCACAATCTAAGTAGAGAATTTGGCGGTGTTACATAGTTCCCCCTTAAATCAACAGTGTCCTCGGTGTGGTGTTATCCCATTTGATAGTCTACAGCCTTTGTAGTTGTACACATGTACTTACATAATAACCAATACGTGGTCTTCCAATATGTATATCCAAATAATTCTATCCTTTATCTCGAAAGGAAGTTACAATAAAATAACAGTAATTCTCAATATTTATCTTGTGTTGATATGGATGCATTATGCCATGTTTGCTCGCAATCCGGTCTTCACTCCATCCTATACTATTATATAAAGCAACACCATATCTTTCCATAATAGTAAAACAACATTTACGTTCATTCATTCTAACACAAAATGAATCATAATTAACTCGCATAGGTAATTTACTTAACTTTAGTCAAGGCTATAACGCCTCATTCAAAAACTTTTTCCAATGTAAGGTAACTTTTGTGACTACTGTTCCGTCAATTACCCACATTTTATAAACATCTTTTTGGTAGCTAAAATAAATGAGCACACATCATTTATGATATTACAAAGAGAATGTTAGGTCTCCTTCAAAGATTATAATGAAACATACTCTACTCCAGAACACTCTCCCAATACTCACTAGATTAGATGGAAGGAAAACATAATCTAGTCCAAAACACTCTCCCAGTGCTCACTAGATTAGATTTTGCATTTTCGTAGCTTGCCAAGTTTCAACTTGGTTTTCAACTTATCCCCTCAATGATAACTCTTGTGTGCCTAGCTGACTCTTCAACGTGCACCATAGTTTCACAAGAAAGATTTATTACATAGCTTGTATAACATGAGGGTACAACCCTCATTCAATGATATAGATTTCCTAGGTTTTTCGGTCATCATTAATTGACCATCCTACTCACTTCCGCTCCCTTGGGGGGACCAAAAATTTGGGGGAAGATGCCTCCACACATCGGCTGAATGCTACTATTTCCACTTCTCATCCCTTCTCGAATTAATAAGTAATTATAGAAATAGAAATTATTTTATAATTGAATTGATCATTCTTGGTTAACCGCATTGGGTTGTTAACATAAAATACAACATAATGGTTTTTTTGCAACATTACCCACTTCAATAACTCGTACTAATCAATATTATTTTCTACATGAAATCCAAAAAAAAAATAGTATTTATGCATGAATTAATTTCAGGTTGCTAATCTATCTTTTGCTACTTGCAAAAACAAGATATAATTCTTTTAGCCATAAATTCACCTCACATCCTTGCTGATGGTTGCAGTGTAGATATCTCCATATGGCCATCCTTCACTTAGCTGATTCCATGACAACTCATATTTATCGTATCGCTCATTTCCTATTTCATTTTCAGAAAGTTTCATCATTAGTCAATATGCAATTCATAGAAATCATTGATTGACGTGTTGTCATCTATAATCTCATTAGCATTCCAAAATCAAATCAGTCATTGTCATGTCCCCAGCCCTCAGACCGGCGAAGAGGATGCGACGAACATCAAATTCAGCCGGGCAAACAACCCCATGAACATAATCAAAGAGATCAATGTTGAAATTGGAAGCTTAAACAGGCATCATAACAGGATTGCCAAACATACAAGAATGTACAGATGCATAATCCTTTAATTATAGAGTGGAAACAAACATACATTCCAACATTAATCATGTTCATTATAACTCATTTGTCATCAACATAATTTGCAGAGATGAAGTAACCAGTTGCACTTATCTTTTGATGAAGAATCCCGCAACCAGCCACGTCACTACAACGTTCCACCCAACCATAGGCCAGTGTGCTCATCAATCTCTCAGCAACGCTGCCACCCCCGAGCTGGGAATGATTCCTCAAGGACTAAGGGAACAACGTAGGCTTACACATAGCCAAGGGACACAATAAGCAAACCAAGGCAGCTGGGTTTAACAGGCCTTCAATAGATTGGCCAAGCCAGCACACTCCAAGGGAACAACCACTGTATACTCACAGCAAAACAATTTCATTCACAGCTCTGCGATGAAGGCAAAGACCACCAGGGATATCCCCAAACAAAATATGAGCACGGCTCAAGCCCACAAGACAGCACGGAGTTGTTCTTGGCCCTATCGTGGCCAAAACAACTCAGCTGCAACCCAAACCAGGGTATAATAGCAGCCCAAACTCACAATTTAAAAAGATGACAACATTACGTAGCCCACAGATCATGGAAAAGGAAACAGAACTCCCGGCATAGACATGGGAGACTCAGCCAATGGATTTGGAATTCCACAACACACAACTCCTCCACACAAACGCTGGAGAATGACACAGCTCATGCAAACATGGGAAAAACACATGCAGTCCCCAATTGATGAATAAATCGGACTCACAGCCACATCTGAAAATCGTGGGAAGAATAGCAACATCCCAAAACGCAATTGGACACCACAGCCAAGCAAAAACGTGGGGAAGACAACAGCCCCAAAACACAATCAGTGAGCAAGGCTCACAACGTGGAGAAACGACCCCAAACAGTCTGTGCGTGAGTGCAACCTGCACCAGCACACAAAATGCCAAGGAGACTTACCCAATTCCACTCTGTGGAAAACGTGAATGACCACAGGTAAGCAGCTCTCCTCCTAGCCGCGTGAGATCCAGCAGATCCTCTTCCTGTGTGTGGGGATGAGCAAGACTCCCACCCCTCTGCATGAGGAAAAACAAACAGTGGCCCCCGCATGAGGAATGAATAGACCACGAACCTGCGCGCGAGCAGGAAAATGACCACCATTGTGAAGGTTGAAGCCCAGCTATGTAAGCAAACAGACAGCGGCCTCTGTGCGTGGATGAACAGCAGAACGCTCAGCATGGGGAGGATGAACCCGCAGGGTGAGAATGGAGTCGTGGGTGGTGTGTGGGTGTGGGTAAGGGACTGATCATCCTACCTCCCCACTCCCAAAGTCAATTACTGCCCTCAACCACTCAGCCATCCCTCCTTAACCACTAGCTGAAGCATTAAAAGAGGTTGACAAGGTTGGATGAGACTAGAAAAGGTGGCAAACAAAAAAAGGTGGAAAAACATGGTTTTTTCCCTCATTGGACTAAGGTTTGACATCCCCACCCCTTATCCTTTAGAACCATGCCCTTTTCATTCAACGTTGCACTGCCGTAGCTAGTTGTGGTTTTAGTTTTTAATTGATGTGCGTATTTACATGATGCCACATTATAATGTGCCCGATAGCATGATAAACCATCGGCAACTGTCCCCATTGCCGAAACACACACACCATGAACTCGATGGTGGTGCTTTTGCCTTGAGCTCCTCACCACGATTAATTACAATATATACATCATGCAAATGGGGTCAAAACCGGGGACGTGACAATCATTATACATGCTAATTTTTCTCAAGTAATCATGGGAGACATATGGTCATAATTCTTGGATGATACTTCTAGTGAAACACACTTGTGCCGGTGCTTTCGTCACCAATAATAATTAATACAAGAAAATAGATTTTCCTTTCCATAGATAAAATATTTGTTTCAAAATTCAAATCACAAAATTCTACTATCAAACAGAACTAAACTTTTCCATACTTTTTCCAGCATCATTCATCATCATGAATCATATACAGTTAATCACGATCAAAAAACAATTCAACATTAATCCTTCCTAATCCAACTTCATTCTCTTTGTTACTCAATATGACTCATAGTTTTTTTTCATTCAACATTGATATTGTATAATACTACAAGGTAAGCTCAAGATATTCGTCTATTATGACTCTAATCACTATCTTCAACATATGAATAGTGGTGATATCTATACGAAAATTATTTCAAAATCTGGGGTTATATACATATAGCGAGAATAGTTTTCCTCCACTATGCCATATCAATTCTATATATATTCTTAATGGATTTGCTACAGTCGTCATGGTCAAAATATTTTTTGGCACAATCATTATTTTCGACATATTAAAACATTTGCATTTAACTCTAAAAGTCAAGGCATCATTCATTTTACTTTCTCATAGAAAACATAAAGATGGTTTAAGGTTATAAATCAATATCCCTTCAAGCATATATTTTTATCATCACGAGTGTTCCAGGGTTTTCCTTAATTGAACGTCTTTACTTTAAGAATTCTAATCTCAAATAAATCATAATACTCTAAATCTGTATATATTTAAAATGTCCTCCTTATCTATGTAATTGGTCTATGTGTGATCATGAGGGAAATGACACAAAACTCTCTTTTAATGAAAGAAGGTAAAAATTGTCCCTTACGAGAATCTAGAATGGATCTCAATATAAAGGAACATTCACAAATACAACCATATCTGAGTCTTCTTTCTAAAGGAGTAAACACAACATACTATACAAACATTATTTATTTTCCTTACTTAAAAATAAAATTCTTCTAAAAACTGTAAAGGTACTCTTAACCACCAAATTCAAGTTTATTTTCTAACAAAAACTCTTCTACTAAAGACATCATACATATTTCGTTCTTTGGCTACAACCATAATTTATATGTCTCAACTTCCCTCTCACACATCAATCAAGAATCAACAATACAATATTCGTACAAATATCTATGCATCTAAAGTTTGCAATTGATATATTAATCCATTACATTTTTCCTAACAAAGAATGTAGATTATGTACATCATAGTTCATTTGTATATACTTTTCCTTTTTCACAATCATCTTTACACTTTCAAAACATAAAAATAAAAAAAATCAAAGGAACATATTCATAATTATTGAAAGAATTTGGAAAGGTACTTATCTGTCCTTGCCGACCAAACCTTAGCTCGTACATCATAATAAATTTTCACACGCACTAATTTCATTTCTTGATGAGTTTCTCTTTCCTGCAAAAATATAAACTTAATTTATCTGATTAGCCCATATAAAGGAACCAATGTTGTAACTTGAACTCTGATACCATTTGTAACATAGCTGGAATTTCTCCATAAAAATTCTGAGAAAATTGCGGTAAGTTTTTTTCCCTTTTTCTATAACCAACAAGTCACCCATGTTAATATTTTGAGAGTGGGCAATCACATAATTATAGAAACTAATGCATCATTATTTTATCTTAACTCTTTCATCGCACTTCATCTTTCTCACATTGTAAATATTAATAACACTTTACCCTAATCTGATGTCATGGTAATCAGATCTTACAAATTATTAATTACTTACCTATAAATCCAGATATTAAAATCAAAATTTAAACAAAGGATATTGAGTCCTTTAACTATCCAAATAGATTTCCTTCATAAAACATATACCTTTACCTCTATGCTTGCTAGTGTTTTTCATATACCAACATAACCATTTAATGTGCATCATCCATACAATTAATACTATCATGGAAAATGAGTATATACAAACATAAAACAATGAACAAAAGAGAGACACCATATACGTCGTTCACCCCATCCATGAGGCTACGCCCACCAAAGCTTGTTAGTCTTTATATTATTTTATCAAGAGAGGATTTACAATGTTCTGACACATCCATTGCCTTCTTTCCTTACCTGAAACCTCTTTCGCAAAGAGATACTATCAAAATACCAATTACCCTCTTTGTAGGGCCTTTGAGTTTCATGGAAAACCTTTTCATTGAAACTTTTTCCAAACTACAAAACTTGCAAAATGCTTTCAACCGCATCTCCTTAAATAAAACATGTGAGAGAAACACATCCCTTCATGATCTTAATAAAATGTTTACCAATATATTATTACATAAATCTTATCAACATATTATAGTTCTTAACTAAATATATTATAAAACTATTATCAAGCGGTTCTTTAATTTAACCCTTATCATACATTGCCCAAGCCAAAAGGGACATATTATCAATATAAAATGGATCAACACCAATACCTACCCTAGAATTAGTAAACCATTTAATCCTAATATTTATAACACTTTTTTTTTTTTACTCACTACAACCTCAAAATGTATTAGTTTATATTCGAGAGAAACATTCCCCAAAGATTTCTAATAAGGTTAATCATATGTTAAATTAAGGACATCTCCTTAACTAGAATATACATGCATATATATATATATGCTCTTACATATGACTTGAGACAATGCCCACATTCCTTTATTAGAATTTTAATTGAACCAAGGTAATTTTACTAACCAAAATTACTTATTACTTATATTATTATTATTAACTTGTTAATTACTTCCACAAAACTTTGTAGCAAATTTAGTCATAAATGTGCTATTAATAATACACCTAAATTCCTTTGAAGTAAAGTCATAATATTCACTTATCTATAAATTTATATAAATAGAATTCCGTTCAAATTAATATACATAGAATTCTTCTGAAGTAAAGTCATATAAATAGAATTCCTTTCAAATTAATATACATAGAATTCCTTTCGTCACAATTGTTTATGGCATCCACCTTTGTATGGATGGAGATCCTAATCTCCAATGTATCTCCGTAGGAATATTTACATAAACGAGTCCTGTAGCACAAGATTCGATGTTCTATTTTTTAATTTAGAGCAAGATTAAAGTATTGGATATAAAAATTAAAGTCTTCAAGTCGTAAAATAATTAACTTATTCAACTCTCATTATGAGTAACTCTTGTTCAGAGGTTAATAGGAGAAGGTATTTAAATCAATACTTAATACCTTAAGGTTTAGTTAAGAAATTACGTTTGGCCTTTCAAGCCCCCATGAGAAAAAACTTTAACAAATTATTTGTTTTTGTTCAAATCAGATCACAATAACTCAACCATTTCATTTCAAGCCTTTGAATGAAGATATTCTTGGCAATCTATTTCTAGATTTGACTCTACTGTAAAAGAGTTTACTTTTTGTTTGCTAATACGTATATAAGGACAGATGGAAGATTGAATTAAAGAGCGAATAAACTATATTATGTTGGCTTCCTTATGACAGAGTTTCCACCTATGACCGCTCCTAAGTTACTGCCGACTTACCCATCAATCTGTCACCAAACCTTTAGAACTCTAACAACACATGTATGGCCATTGTTATTATGCATGTTCAATTTATCCCAGGAACATATTCTAGTGCGTGCATTGATTGACATCTCTTACATTTCATCCCTAGTTTATTCATTCCATCATGACTGATTTATAAAACCAATAAATTTGCCTCCAATAAATAATAAAATAATCTTCAAAAACAATCGAGTGGTTAAGATAATTTTTCAGAGTTCAAACGCGTCATTCAAATATCATATTACTATTATGAAATGAAATTCGAGCAACATAATTTCGATGCAGTAAGCAACGATATCACAAACAGAAGTTTTGACTCGATGGTTAAATATATTTCTACAGTCGGATTGTGAATAATAATTATGGTCAATTGTATACCTGCAAGAAGGGAAAATAATGAAATCGTATGCAGTTATTTTGATTCAAAACATATGCCAGAGCCAGGTTAAGACATATGGGCTCTGTGAATATAGTTTATATAAATCATCATAAAACTTTTTGGGTAATGGACACGTTTTAAGATTTGGACAGACTTAAATTTGAACAGAGTTTGAAAACGTTGGGGAAAATATTAACACAAACAATGGAAATGTTGCATAGTTTTGATCACACCTCAACGCAGATAAAGAGGAAACGATACAACTTTCTAGATCTGTAATTATAATCAAGTAAATACCTGGATGGGATGCCTACCGGATTCATAAAAAAAAGCAGATGAATCAACGCTTACGAACTCCACGGTTCAGAACACGGATGGATGGACGCTTATCAGAATCCAGAGCTGAATCTTCCTTTGTAAGTTGGGGTGAGTGTGCTAGGGTTTTGGGTCAGCTCTCCTCCTCTCCTGCGACCACCTTCCCTCTCTGCCATAACCTTTTGTCCAGCCTTTTCTACATTCACTCCGCTCTCCCTTTCTCCCCTTCATTCGATATCTCCCAATCGGGGCCGATTATCCTCCTCTCTGACGGAGATCGCAGCAATAAAGAGGAAACCCACCGCTAAAAGGAGGAGACACATGGCGCTATCTTTCTTACCAATCTCTCCTTTAGAGAGATCTTCGATTTCAACAAAGAGACACATTCTATTTCTTGTCCAAGATGTTACTATAATTTAGGATCTCATTTAATTCATATATCTATATATATCATTATTCCAAAATACACGGCATGCTTCTTTAATAATGCTAAATATAGTTTATATACAAAAATAAAAAATTTCGTTTATATTAAAAGTAATGAAGTTATTTTTAAATAAATTTTGGAGGGCAAAAGGTAGATAATTTTGTTTGGAAAATATTTTAATAGAGGAAGCTTAATAAATATTTTTCTTAAAAACACAACTCTTTTGTCTATACAAATATATGTTAAACTCGTGATTTTTTTAGAACAAGATTATGTCGATATTGAATAATGTGAACTTATTTTTGTTTGATCATATGCCATGTTTAACTAATGCATGGAACATAAATAATCAAATAGTTAGAAGGTTCATTGGTGCGATTGTGGCTTGAACTCCATGTCACAAGCCATTAAACCAATGCTTGGTAGAGTACATAAATTCACAATTTCAGTAAGTAGAACTTACTTGAGAATTTGGGGGTGTTACACACAGGGTTAATACCATGTTCGTGGTTTGATGTAATGAGTTGTATTTTAATTTATAGAAGAGGGATGGGCTTGTATGCCCACAGGATTCGATTCATGTTCTCATTGTAATACTTGGGTTTGTAATATGATTTCGATATGGGTTAATACATGATATGGTTCCTATGTATGATGTATTGTTTAATTCATTATATGGAATGTTTTGTAGAGTTATGTAGTTGGTTAATGTTTATGCATAGATGATATGGTTAATTGATTTTAGGTCTACGACTTGGTTTGTGTACCCATAGGGGTCGAATTCGTGGCCTCTATTTATAATTATTGTTTATGAGTTTGATTAGATGGGACCTTGGAATTATTTGTATATGTAATTATAATGTAATTTATGATGAAGTATTTTTAAATGAAATGATTTACTATTTAATTTGTAGTTAATGAGACATACCTTGAAAGTTCTTTTAATGGATTATTTATCTTGGATTTAAATGTACTATAGTTTATAAATAGCTTTTAGATTTGTTTATGTATGATGACTTCATCTGTTCATGTATATATATAATAGTTCAGTTATAGATAGTACCTTAGGTTATCTAGTTTTTATATTTATTTATTTAAATCTTGTTTTAAGATCAATCTATTTTAATATATACATGTCTCTACTCACAAATGAAATATGTCAGTAGAGTAAGAAAGGTAATCAATACAACTATATAGTAATCTGAAACAAAACCTAGTTTAAGTAGTGAAGATAAATACAGAAACTAACTTAATTAAACAAACCCGGGAAAATACAGCATGAGGTATCACTTGCATCCTAGGGTTACAATTTAATAAATGTAAACCCTGGAAGATATAGACAGAGACAATCATTTCTAGGGTTAGAAATATAATACAAACGTTTACAAAAGCAGCTAGTATTTATGCTAGAAATGAACTTGACATACTAAGAACTCATACCTATAATTTTCTGAAGCTCCTTTAATGGCTGAACCTGCACACTTCTAAATAACCATTCTTAACGATTTAAGACAGATCTGACCTCTCTTTTGATGACCAAATCACTTGGGAACTACCATGTTCCACCCAACTATGACCTGGAATCGTTCCTGGTTTTAAGCTGAATCTCCCCGAGCTGGACTTCAACATGCAAGTAGCTTAGAGCTGCTAAGGTAGGCTTTCCTATATGGTGTATCAGATATGGAACAGTTCTCCTTTTTCCTTCCATGAAAATGTTTTTTCAAGAATTTACTTGAGAGAAAACAAGGAGAAAATGACTCCTCTAATGATAGATCAGAATCCCAAGCCTTTCCTTGGCTTGAGTCTTTATAGATAGAATTTTCAGTCAAAGGGACAGTTAACCATTTTCAATTACTTTGGGTAATTATTAATATTTTAACTTAATCCTAGTTAGACTTTTAGGTTTTGGACTATTTATTGTCTTTTAATAAAAATAATAATTGATCGACCTTCTTCTTCTTTCTTTCATTTATTTATATTATTAATATATTTAATTCTTTACACATACCATCTATAAAGTATATAATAATATAACATTTTTTTAACAATGTCTTTGGGCATCATATACCATGATCCATAGAATTAATGACACTTCTTCATTAAGGTCAAGTAGGTAGACGATTTAGGTCTACTAGGCTAGGCAACTATAAAAATCGTTGCATGTTGGATTTCCATCATATAACATGGTATCTCTTCAGTACTTTGATGAGAATACAGAAATTCAAAATTTCATTTAATCACTTATTAATAAGTATGATGAGATCAATAATTTTCTCGAGTCATTTTCACTCGCAAGTTATTAAATTCTTTTCAATAACCCATAGCGCTCACCAAATCCCATACTCAACATTTTAATAGGGAGTTGCAATTCAATGAAATTCCATAGCTCCTCGCTCAACACTAATGCTAGGATGTACTTGTATGATACACCTAAGGATACAATGGCCAAGGATCTGATGCTCCAGAGCTTATGCTCAACATCAACATGGAAGGCTTGAGGGATTATGCCCAACACTTACAATTATCTTTTCCTATGTTCCAGAGCTTCTTGTTCAACACAAAGATAAGTAACCATGTGCTCCAGAGCTTCCCGCTCAACACAAATCATCAATCACTCAAATGCTCTAGAGATTCCCGCTCGACACAAATCATCAATCACTCAAGTGCTCTAGAGCTTCCCGCTCAACACAAAACATCAATGACTCCAATGCTCTAGAGCTTCCTGCTCAACACAAATCATCAATCACTCAAGTGTTCTAGAGCTTCCCACTCAACAGAAAACATCAATGACTCCAAAGCTCTAGAGCTTCTCGCTCAACATAAATCATCAATCACTCAATTGCTCCAGAGATTCCTGCTCAACACAAAACATCAATCACTCTAATGCTCCAAAGCTTCCTTATCAACACAAAACATCTCATAAATCATGTTCTTTAGGGTCCATGCCCAATCACAAACAAGCATATATATATATATATATCATCAATTATTGGCTTACCCCTAATATATAAAACAAATCATCATTGTTCATATGCAGTGGGGTCTTCAACCCAATATAAAAATAAAACATCAAGATCGTGATCAATAGGCACATGCCTATAAGTGTTAGGTCCAAAATTTGGGATATTACATCTCTCCCTGTTTATAACAACACCATCCCTTGTGTTCTAGGTACTCGGAATGAAATCATGAAACAAGGCTGGGTAAGCCTTTCTCATGGTGGCCTCGTTCTCCCAAGTAGTCTCATTAGCCTCAAAGTCCTTCCACTACACTTTCAATTGGACCACGGTGTGGTTTCGATGCTACACCTCTCTCTTGTCCAGTATATGAGTAGGCTTAGGGGAAAACTCCCCTTCAGGTTCCACCTATAATAGGGACGAATCAACATGTTTAGTATCATAAACATATTTCTTTAACAAATATGCATGGAAAACATTGTGTACTTTTACATGCATGGGAAATGGTAGTTCATAATCCATTGGCCCTTTCTTGGCTAGTATTTTAAAAGGTCTACAAAATCTAGGTGCTAACTTACTGTAGCTACCCAAGCTCAATGAGCTTCATTTGGATTTTACTTTGAAGTAAACATGAATGCCTATTTGAAAGTCCTTATCTTTTCTTTTCCAATCCGCGTAACTTTTCTGGCAGCCTTGTGCTTCTTTAAGGTTCACCTGGACCTTGGTAACCAACTGTTCCAAGTCCATCAATAAATCGGGCCCTAACATGAGCCAATCCACTGATTTATCCTAAGTAACTGGTGTTCTACACTTCTGTCCATAGAGTACCTCAAAGGGACTCATGTTGGTGGAAGTCTGACAACCATTGTTATACGCAAACTCTACAAGGTGCAGGTAATCCTCCAACTTTGTGGGGTTATTCATGACATACATTCGGAGCATGTCCTCAACACTTTTATTTAATCCATTGGTCTTCCCATCTGTCTGTGGGTGATATGCAGTGCTAAAGTTCAACTGTGTCTCCAATCCGGAGAATAAATATCTCCAAAATTTTCCTATAAAATTAACATCTCAATCCGAGATAATTGCCTTGGGTATCCCATGCAATCTAAATATCTATTTCAAGAAGATATTGGCAATGTTCACGGCCTTGTAGGTCGAATTCACAGGAATGAATTGTGTTTATTTCAACAACTTGTCGATGACCACAAAAATATAATCATTTTGCTTCTTATTTTTTGGTAAACCGGTGATAAAGTCCATACTAATGACCTCCCACTTCCATTCTGGAATGGGAAACGGCTACAACAATCCTACAAGATGCTAATGCTTAGCTTTGAATAGCCGGCATCCTTACATTTCACAATAAACATTGCAATTTCAGCCTTTAATGTAAGCTGAAAAAAGTGTCTCTTGAAAATGAATATCATCTTTTGATATACCGGGTTCACTGAGTAGGGTTCCTGGTGAAATTTCATGAGGATGCTGGTCCAGAGGTCCCCTCCTTCATGAACATACAAACGATCCTTGGACGATAGCAGTCTGGATTCATCTATCTTATATTCTTTTTTTGTTGAAAAAACCTGTCATCTTGGACTTTCTTGAGGATTTACACATAGAAGCTGTCAACTCCATTGGCCACTCTAATCCTCTCATGAAAATATGCATTGGTTTGACTCAAGGTCACCTCATAAATCATATGATTTTTTTATCTCAAAGAATCGGCAACCATATTCTCTTTTCCCTTAATGTGCTTTAGCTTCAAATGGTACTCGCTGAGGAAAGCCAACCATTTGGCTTTCCTCGCATTCAGATCCAGTTGATCAAATAAATAATTTGACTCATATTGTCTCTCTTCGGAAGGAATGTCCTTCCCATGAGGTAGTGCCTCCACATCCTCAAAGAATGGATGATGGAAGCTAGCTCAATATCATGTGTAGGGTAATTTTTCTCATGCTCTTTTAAATTCCGCGATTCATAACAGATCACGTGATCATTCTGCAAGAGGAGTCCTCCAAGTCCTTCCTTCCTTGCCTCCGTGCAAACAATGAAATACCCGTCGGGATCCACAATCCGTAACACTGGTGTGGTCATCAAAAGCTGCTTAAGCTTTTGAAAACTTTCTTCACACCTAGCGGTCCATAAGAAATTACTTGCTTTCTTCTGCAAAGTGCTCATGGGGCAAGCGATTCTCCAGAAGTTCTCAATGAAATTTCGATAATATCCAGCTAATACTAAAAATGACCTAATGTTAGTGACACTAGTAGGGGTAGGCCAATCGTCTATGGCTTTAATCTTTTTTGGGTCTACAACTATTCCTGTCTCGAAGATAATGTGACCTAGATATTGTATCTATGGTTTGTAAAAATCACGTTTACTAAACTTAGCCTAAAGATGCTGTTCTCTCAACAATTGTACTACTATGAGAAGATGTTCTTCGTGTCCTTCTTTATTTTTTGAATAAACCAGTATGTCATCTATAAATACTAAGACAAACTTATCTAGATACTACTAAATATGTTTTTCATCATACACATAAAGTTTGCGGGTGCATTGGTTAACTCGAACGGCATCACTACAAACTCGTAGTGCCCGTACCTTATGCGATAGGCAGTTTTGTGAATATCCTCATCCTGAATCTGTACCTTATGGTACCCAGATTGTAGGTCAATATTTGAAAATATTCTGGCTCCTTACACCCGATCGAACAATTCATCGATCCTATGGAGTGGGTAACAGTTCTTGATAGTCATTTTTTTCAACTAAGCGTGATCAATGCACATCTAAATCGTACTGTGTTTATTCTTTATGAACAGTGCCGGTGCTTTGCAAGGAGACACACTTGGTCAGATATACTCTTTCTCTATCAAATCCTACAACTGTACTTTGAGTTCCACCAACTCAGGTGCACTCATGCGGTAAGGGGCTTTGGAAGCTGGAACTGATCCCGGGGTTAGGAAAAGTATAGGTCTCATTTGCTCGGGAAACAAATCCTTGAATTCTTCAATAATGGGGAAGTATTCTATGTGATGTTTCCTATCAGACTCGATGTCTTGTATTTTTACTTCAAACAACTTGCAGCCTTTCCTAATGCATTCCTTTATTTGTAAGGAAGATATTTGTCTTACGAAAACTTTCTTTGGAATGCCCTGAACCTTCACTTGGATCCCTAGGCTATCAGTACACAAGATAGACTTGTGCAAACAATCGAGCATGACATGGTGCTATTCCGGCTAGTCCATGACAATAAGTACATCATACTATCCTAAAGGTAGGATTTTCATGTTTACTTTCATAGGAAAACCATTCATGTTTACCTCAAATTCTTTAACAATTTTCAAAACCTTGTGTTTTGTACCTGTGGCTAACTATAACAGCCAAGGTTTATCATGTTTTGCTTTGCCTACCTTGGACCATATGGTAAAAAGGGTTTAACCCTTGCATGGCAATGGAGAACAATACTAATTAGACATTACCAAACTATGGCATAGTGGGTTTTGGCTTTGGTGGTGGAAACCAACTAGTGCCATTAATGCACCTTTGTTTTCGTGGCATCCCTTCCTTAGGATTGGATCACGATGGTTTGGTCATTTTGTTTGTTGATTGGGGTTTGTCTTAGCTCTGTGCAGAGGATAATAGAGGAAACCTCCAAAATGGGAAGGTAAGCTTCGCTTGGGGTTTTCTTTCCTGCTATTTCATTTTGTTTCAAACTTCTATCATTGCCATACTTCTGAATGCAAGGTTTCGTTGTTTGGTTGTAGGTGCTGAGGGATGATGAGGAAGAGCATCATGGCTCAAGCTCTGTTAGGGTTTTGACTATGAGCGAAATGCAAGGTAATCCTTGCCAACAAGCTTATGCTTGTTATCTCTCACCTTGTTTGTGTTGTGCTTCGTCGTGTGATGTTGGGGTTCTCTGTGGGATTTGAATTCGCCTTTGGGATTTGTAATGCGCAGAATTGGGTTTTTAATTTAATGGTGTAGTGGTTCTGGTCATGGAGAAAACTCACGTTTCTCATGGATCTTTGTATTAAATCTTGGGTTTTGTAAATTGTAAGAGAATTGGGGCTTTTGAGCCATGGGCTGCACCATTGCTTGCAATGGTGCCATAGCCCATTCGCATGCCTGTGTGGAAAAAGATTGCGATAATGGCATTACTGTGGATAATATTGATACTCTACATTTTAATGATGGCACTGGTTATTATACTCATTGTGTGTTGTGGATGGAATTCATGCTGCATCAATGGTTGAATATCATCGCTTATCAACTTGCCTTCATCTTCGTTTGGGGTCTGTGTATTGAGTATTTATATTTAGTTGACAATGTGGGTTTAAACTCCATGTCGTATATGGCTTAAGCCTTTCCCTTAGTGGCTGCAATAGCTCTAATGTATTTTGTTACTGTTTGTATTTTGTTGATTAGAGTTGGGGTGAAATCGTTAACATAGTTAGTTTGATAATTATAACCATACTTTGTATCTTTATTTAGCAAGTCATGGCTTGGGTGAATGTTACTCACCTTTAGATGGTCCTTTACTATTATAATTCATTAGTTTAGTTTATAATGTGGATTACTAGTATGCTAGGGATACAAACCCATGGTGGCCTTCATCGCTGTGATTTGACTTTTAAATGGGACTATGTGTATTTTAGATGATTAAGGATGAGGCCGTGCTTATGAAGCAAGGGAAAAATCATAGCTTCACGACTTGTTGTAGCGAAGTATTAGTTATTATTTTAATAGTGTTGATTATATGAATGTAGCCCACACACTTTGTTGTATAGTGTGGCCTTAATACACCCAAGGTTAATACCTTCTTCATGGTTTGATGTAATGAGTTGTATTTTAATTTATAGAAGAGGGTTGGGCTTATATGCCAATAGGACTCGATTCATGTTCCCATTGTAATACTTTGGTTTGTAATATGATTTCGATATGGGTTAATACATGATACGATTCCTGTGTATGATGATTATTTAATTTGTTATATGGAATGTTTTGCAAAATTATGTAGTTGGTTAATGTTTATGCATAGATGATATGGTTAATTGATTTTAGGCTTGTGACTTGGCTTGTGAACCCACAGGGGTCGAAGCCATGACCTTTGTTTATAATTATTGTTTATGAGTTTGATGAGATGGGAACTTGGAATTATTTGTATATGTAATTATTATGTTATTTATGATGAATTATTTTTAAATGAAATGATTTACTATTTAATTTGTAGTTAATGAGGCACACCTTGAAAGGCATTTTAATGGATTATTGATCTGGGATTTAAATTTAATATAGTTTATAGATAGCTTTCAGATTTGTTTATGTATGATGACTTCATCTGTTCATATATATAATAGTTTAGTTATAGATAGTACCTTCAGTTATCTTGTTTGTATATTTATTTATTTAAATCTTGTTTTAAGATTAATCTATTTTAATCTATACATGTCTCTACTGACAAATGGAATATTTTAGTAGAGTAAGCAAGGCAATCAATACAACTACATAGTAATCTGAAACAAAACCTAGTTTTCATTAAACCTAGTTTATCTAATGAAGATAAAAACGTAAACTAACTTAATTGAACAAACCCGGGTGAATACACCATGAGGTATCACTTATAGCCTAGGGTTACAATTTAAGAAATGTAAACCCTAAAAGATATAGACAAAGAAAATCATTTATAGGGTTAGAAATATAATATGAACCTTTACATAAAGCTGGAAGTATTTATCCTAGAAATGAACTTGACATACTAAGAAGTCATACCTTTAATTTTCTGAAGCTCCTTTAATGGCTGAACTTGCACACTTTTAAATAACCAATATTAACAATTTAATACATATCTGACCTCTGTTTTGATGACCAAATCACTTGGGAACCACGTTCCACCCAACCATGACTCGGAACCATTCTTGGTTTTAATCTAGATCCCCTCGAGATGGACTCCCACATGCAAGTATCTTAGAGCTGCTAAGGTAAGATTTCCTATCTGGTGTATCAGATATGGATCAATTCTCCTTTTTCCTTCCATGAAAATGTTTCCTCAAGAATTTACTTGAGAGAAAATAGGCAAGAAATGACTACTACAATGATAGATCAGAACCCCAAGCCTTTCCTTGGGTTGAGTCTTTATGGACAAACTTTTCAGTTAAAGGGATAGTTAAATCAAGAAACCTTGGTTTCTTGATTTAATCCTTTTCAAATACTTTGGGTAATTATTAATATTTTAACTTAGGAACTTTCTTCTAGTTCCTAGTTATACTTTTAGGTTTTCAACTATTTATTATCTTTTAATAATAAACAATAATTAATGGAGGTTATTCTTATTTCTTTCATTTATTTATATTATTAATATATTTAATTCTTTATACATACCATATATAAAGTACATAATCATATAACATTTTGTTAACAATGTCTTTGGGCATCATATACCATGATCCGTAGACTTAATGACACTTCTTCATTAAGGTCAACTAGGTAGATGGTTTAGGTCTACTAGGATAGGAAACTCTAAACATCCTTTCATGTTGGATTTCCCTCGTATAACGTGCTAGCTCTTCAGCACATTGATGAGAATACAGAAATTCAAAATTTCATTTAATCACTTATAAATAAGTATGATGATATCAATATTTTCCTCGAGTCGTTTTCACTCGAAAGTTATTAAATTATTTTCGGTAACCCCTAGCGCACACTAGATCCCATACTCAATGCTTTAACAGGAAGTTACAATTTAGTTCAATTCTAGAGCTCCTTGCTCAACACTAATGCTATGATGTACTTGTATGATAGACCTAGGGATACAATGGCCAAGGATTCGATGCTTCAAATTTTATGCTCAACATCAACATGGAAGGCTCCAGGGCTTATGCCCAACACTTCCAATTATCTTTTCATGTGTTCCAGAGCTTCTTTCTCAACACAAAGGAAAGTACTCATGTGATCCAGAGCTTCCTGCTCAACACAAATCATCAATCACTCAAGTGCTCCAGAGCTTCCCGCTCAACACAAATCATCAATCACTCAAGTGCTCCAGAGCTTCCCACTCAACACAAAACATCAATCACTCAAGTGCTCCAGAGCTTCCCGCTCAACACAAAACATCAATCACTCCAGTGCTCCATAGCTTCGTGCTAAACAAAAACCATCTCATAAATCATGTGCTTCAGGATCCATGCCTAATCACAAACAAGCATATATATATATATATATATATATATATATACATCATCAATTATTGGCTTATGCCCAATATATAAAACAAATCATCATTGTTCATATGCAGTGGGGTCTTCGATCTAGTATAAAAATAAAACATCAAGATAATCATCATAATCAATAGGCACATGCCTATAAGTGTTAGGTCCAAAATTCAGGATATTACAAATCCATTTACTATATACTTCATAAAGTAAGTTACATGTGTAAAATTTTTGCCACTTATGGTAGTTACACAAACTTCTCGTAAAAATTCCTTTTTTTTTGTTAGTTGGCAATATTAACAATCTCCACCTTGTGAAAAAAAAATTAAAATACTTTTCCAACGACTATTCATCACCTTTTTTAAAAAAACCAAGACAAACTACACACCATCATCGCTTCTCTAATAACACTACTTTTGTAAACATATCTGCACAATTTTCTTGACTATGAACCATTTTTAGATCTACTCCACCTTCAACAATGGTTTCTCTTAAAAAATAATACTTCCATCAATATGTTTAGTCTTACTGTGATAAACATGATTTGTAGCCAAATCTATAGCACTTTTAATGTTATAGAAAATATACACACTATTCAGAAAACTTCCAATTTCTCTATGTAGAACTTTTGATCAAATTACCTCTTTGTAAACATGTGAGGAAACAATGTATTCAACCTCTATAGTGGATAAAACAACCGTTTCCCGAAGATTTGACATCCAACTTATAAATCCACCTGCAAGATTAAAGACATAACCTGAAATATACCTTATCTTGTCCAAATCAGCTACAAAATATGAATAAACAAAACTGCATACATAATCACTGTTATTGTTAAAGGTGATACAATAGTCACTTGTTCCTCTTAGGTACTGAAGCACCCATTTCTATGCATTCCAATGTTTGTTTACTTGAATTGAAATTTATTTACTAATAACACCTACTACATGTGAAATATGAGTTCCAATACACACCATTGCATACATTAAAAATACTACCAGAATGGCATATGGTACACGAAACATAGATTCCTTTTCGTCAACACTACTAGGACATAATCCTAAAGAAAAAATAGATATCACAAGAGAAGAGAGACATCTAACAAGACAGAGCGTCTGGATGATGAGTCATGTTGATCTCTATTGGACTGTGGCGTAGACAGTCATCGATCTATAGAGAGGAGCACTATTGGAAACCGTGAAGAGGAATGTTGCTGGCTATGCCATCATTGTCAAGAAGAAGAGAGGAGATCTCCTCTGCAGCCCATGTGAATATTTAGTCCATTATAGAGTTTTTCTGCAAGCCATCGTTGTTGGACTATGGAGAAATTATCACGATGAAGATGCTGAAGAGAGTCGTCGATGATGAGGAGCAGAGGAATCACTCCTAAATAGAGTCATCATTGTTGAAAAGAGTTGTCAATGATTAGAAGTTGAGGTTGCTAAAGAGATTCGTCATTGTAGGATCACGGAGAACAGTCGATGTTACTAGAATGTGGATAAGATCTGTCACCCGATCATGGAGAAGAGTCAGCGAAATCAGAGAGGACGCTGCTGAGTTGTGGAGAAGAGTGCCATCATCCTCAGGAAATCCCTCCTTCCTACAAATAAGTATAAAGGAAAGTCTATTATTCACTAGGGCAAATTTTGCTTACTGGACCCATAAAGAGGAGGACATGTATGTATGCATAAGAGTCTCTAGAAACCATAATGAAGGATAACAGTAGATAACTTAGAGAATAGATAAGGTATAAATATTTTTACATAAAAGAAAATATAATCACAACAAAGTCTAGTACAAAATTTGAAACTGAGAAGTTTATTGATAAAAATAACTTTAAATTGTGGAAATTAAAGATCTAGGATCTATTAGTACAAAAGGGGTTATATAAATCCTTAGATGTAAGAGAAAGGAACTCATAACTATGACATATGATGAATGGGAGGATTTAGATGTGAGATCGCTTATCACAATTCAATAATTTTAACAAGTGGTTACGAAGCACCATAATCTAATTGTCAATCTTCATTATATTCAGAAACACTACAAATGGACGACCATACCCGAATCAGACTTAACTGAACTTTCCTTAGAGTTGGAGTCACATTTCTTGGATTCTTGTGTTTTCCAACATTCCTACTTGAGATGACCAGTCTTGTTACAATACCAACATTTTAATTTTATCTTTCCATTTGATTCAAATATGGAAGTACCTCTTGAATTTTCTCATCTTTCTTTCTATCGACCTCTAACAACTAAAGCTTTAGTTGTAGAGGTTTCAAAACTATATTTCTTTCTCAATTCCTCAGACAATAATGCTCCAACCAAAGTGTGAAATCCCAAGGTATCGGTTGTACTAAGTATATTGGATGAAACTACTTGCACCCAAGATTCATGTAAACTACATAAGAGATTTACAACTTTATCTTCATCATGAATGTGAACAACCCACCAACAACCATACTATTCAATTAGCAAATAAGAGTATTCGAAAGATTCAAATAATCTGGTATCTTCATACATTCTTTAATTTTCATACTATACAATTTTCTCTTCAAGTAAATTTTGTTCGTCAAAGATTTCGTCATATACAAACATTTTAACTTGCTCCATAGGATTGTTGCTGACTTTTCTTCAACAATATTAAACAATACATCATCCACAATACATAATAGAACTGAGCTAAGTGATCTAGCATCTAATTCCCCACATTCATCATATGTCATAGTTATGTGTTTCTTTCTCTTACCATCTAAGGATTTCTCCAATCCCTAGTGTACTAACATATCCCACATCTTTAATTTCTACATTTCGAACTTATTTTTACCACTAAAGTTCTCAATTTCAAATTTTGTACTGAACATTGTTGTGATCAATTTTTTTTTATAAAAATAGTTATAACTTATCTAGTCTCTTAGCTCCCTGGTGTCATCCTTCTTTATGTTTTCTGGAGACTCTTATGTAGACATGCATGCCCTCCTCTTCATCATTCCAATAAACAAAGTTTTCTGTTAGTGAATAATAGACTTTCCTTTATAGTTATTCATAGCGAGGCAATATTTCTTCACACAGCTCTCTTCTCTACATCCCAACAACATCTTCTATGGTTTCGTTGACTCTTCTCCACGACCCAATGGTGACTCTTCTCCACAGGCCAGCAACAACTCTTGTCCAAAGTCTTGTAACAATGTCTCTCTTTAACAGCCTCTGCTCCTCCTGACTAGTGACTCTCCTTAGCATCTTCCTCGTGGGATTGTCTCTACATTCAAGCAGCAATGACCTATAAACGAGCTCTCTAATGGACTGAATCTTCAGATGGGTGTATTCATACGAGATGCAGATGAGCTTTAGTCTCTTCTTCTTGAGAGCAACAACACAACCAACAATACTCCTCTTCATAGTTTCGAGTCGTGCTCCTCTCTCTAGATGGACGACTCTCTACTCCACATTCCAATAGTGATAATCCTTACTCAGTGAGATGCTCTCTCCCCCTTGATGTCTATGTTCTCTGACGGGATATGATACCACTTGTTAAAATAATCAGAGAAAAAAAACAAGGATAAACACCATTTCTTACTGTGGTAAAACTCCATAAGAGAAACATCCACCCAAGCAAAGTATTGATTCTCATTAATCAAGAATAAGGATATTACAAGACAGGCCATTCTTCCATTCAACCTATGAGACATACAATACATATCCAAATTATGCATTATATACTTCATAAAATAAATTACATGAGAAACTGCTCTAGATTATACCTATTACACAACTTCTCTTAAACAAATCTACACATCTGCTTTTATGTTAGTTGTCAATATTAACATATATATGTGGAAATATGTTATATTCATAGTCAACTATTTATTATTTTGGTGCTGCTAAACATTGGCGTGCATCGATTGTCTTTACTTATGAATAGGCCTAGGAACACCTACCCATACTTTCATATAATCTCTAGGAAGCTAAGTAGACTAATGTGACAACTCTAATCGCCATGCTTGCAGGAAACATTGAAAAAAATATCAGTGTTCTACTTTCCACATGGAGCATTGGAATAATTGTAGAAATTCTGACCAACAATAGATTAATTTCACTCACAACAGATTACAATTGATCATGCAGAATTGTCAACAATAGAGACTGAAAATGGAGCTGTAACACAAAATTATATTAAATCAGTGTACAATAGCCAACCCTGTAATNATGATCCATGAATCTAGAAGCAACACTGACTTCATAACAAAGATCAGGTTGAGTATGTGTCAAATACAATAAACATCCAATCAACTATCTATACAAAGTGTTGTTTACCATCGGTGGAGAATCATCTTCCTCCAGCTTCACTCCTGAAAGGAAAGGAGTTTTGCTTGCTTTGCAATCTTGCATTCTGAATTTGATCAGCAAATACAAGGCATATTTGGACTGGTGCACCTTGATTCCAGCTTTGGTTTGAGAAATCTCAATCCCCAGAAATTGACTTAAGAGCCCCAAATCTGTCATGGAGAAAGCTTGGTTCATAGCTCCTTTTAGGGAAGCAATCTCAGCCTGTGAGCTTCCTGTAGTGAGGAGGTCATCAACATATAACACAATGATCATTAATGAACCATTAATTACCTTCATATAGACATTCGAATCTGATTTGCACCGAACAAAATTCAGAGATAGCAAGAAGCTATCTATCTTGGCATACCAAGCCCTGGGGGCTTGCTTTAGCCCATACAATGATTTTCTCAACCTGCACACAAGAGAATGGTCAGTAGAAAAACCTTGGGGATGCTGCATATATATCTCCTCAGTGATATCACCATTCAGAAAGGAACATTTTACATCCATATGATGTACCTCCCATTGCCTTGATGATGCAATGGCTAGAGCTAGCCTGATTGAATCCATCTTTGCCACTGGGGAAAAAGTTTCATTGTAATCAATGCCATGAACCTATGAGTAGCCTTTAGCTACCAATCTAGCCTTGTACTTCAGTGGTGAACCATCAGCATCAAATTTGGTCTTATATGCCCACTTACACTGTACTAGTTTTCTCCCTGGAGGAAGATCCACTAGCTCCCATGTGTTGCTTTTCTGTAGCGAGTTGAAATCCTCATTCATGGAAGCTTNAGCGCCTAGAAGGCCAGGAATAAAGTAGATTTGATTCCTAAGGCTTTCCCAAGCACAACATGAGTCAAATATGGCAATTTTGACCTCTATGGATAGGCAATTAGCAACTTGCACATGGTGGGACTCATGGACTAGGCAAATAAGACAAAAATGAATGAATTAATGTCTAAGTGGATAAAT
>LPNX010839392.1:60675-142200 GCA_001517045.1 Pseudotsuga menziesii
AGAATTGTCAACAATAGAGACTAAAAATGGAGCTGTAACACAAAATTATATTAACTCGGTGTACAATAGCCAACCCTGTAATATCATAGGCTGCTGAATAAATAGAATACATGAAGAAATCGAATGCATGAGGAAGCATCCAAATCTAGCATAAAGCAGGCTTACCCAAAATAGGAAAATCCCCCATAGGTGTAAAAAGCTGATCCCAAATCTGTCATGAGGCTCACAAATTGGCAAGGGTGCATGGGCAAGCTAATGAGTGGTGGAATGGCAGCTCATACATGCTTTTGCATGGAGGAAAGAGTGGAGGAGGAAGAGGCAACAAAGCTGATTCATCTCACCTAGTCTTGCTTTCCTATGTGCCTTAAAACACTGAAAAAGCAGGGAATAAAGCAAAAAAAGTAGATAGGCACCTAGGAGGATAGGAATAAAGCAGATTTGATTCCTAAGGCTTTCCCAAGCACTACATGAGTCAAAGATGGCAAGTTTGACCTCTAGGGATATGCAATTAGCAACTTGCACATGGTGGGACTCATGGACTAGGCAAATAAGACAAAAATGAATGAATTAATGTCTAAGTGGGTAAATACTATGGGTTGATTATTCTAACAATAATTGCAACTCAATGAGAATGAATACCACAATAATTTAAAATTCACCAATGGTATTTGTATAACTTTCAAGCCTAGATATATCATACATTGGACTAATCATATATTAATTCAGCCGAGGTACAGGTATGCAACTGGTTTCCACTCCGGATTTAGGCGTTATACAAAGTAAGTCTCAACGTTCGGGATTCACTTGCTATATATCTTGGAGTCATCGCCCCGAAATTCGCTAGGGCAATATTATAGACGATATATATTGTTATGTATATATCCTTGTCCGTTCAACTATATAGAATATAATTGCATTCTTTAGCACAAAAATAATATAATATTATCAGACAGTATAAGTGTGGTTAAGCGTTGAACTAAGCTAATTGAATGCATTCAGCGGTTTGACGCATAATGAATTCTTTTTTAACTTAATATTCATTTTGAGGCACCACCTATGGAACTGGAGAGTATGTCAAGATATTATATCACGACTCGAGTCATTATATTTTGCAATGTTGTGACGAAGCAAATTGGTTACCTGTACGGTGGATTCTATAGCGAAATAGAAAATTTGCTTAGCGCTAGGCTGATTCGCTTTTATATCAAACTAGTTAGCAGGAATGGTTCCTATGATGCAAAGGTTAAGTTCAGTGCTATCGGAACTTTTGGGTGTCCTTATCAAGTTTTTTTTTCTTTTTCCATTAGAGATCAGTATGTAATGCAATATTGGTATGTAATACAATATTGATTTGGAAAAGAATAAAAAAGATATGTAAGCTTTAGCAATTCAGTATCTGTAATATATATACGTAATATGCATTTGTTTTAATGGATGGCGATACTCTAGACATGCTCGGTATTCTTTAGTAAGGTTTCGAAGCTTTCCTATGGACTTCTTAGGTGATTTCATTAATCTAGAGACAATACCAACTCAGAAAGTAATGTTCGGTCTAGTGTAAGTTAAATAGACAAGTGCTACTATTTGTTTATTTGTTTATGAGATTTCTCATAGGTCAACAACTTATATTGACCTTTATCTTTAGGTATGAAATTGATAGTGAATTTGCAGCCTCTAAGGAGGAGAAGCTCAGAGAAACAACTTGCAAGTCAGTGTCGAGGGGATTTGTCAAGCCATTTCACAAGCTTTGGTTGAGGGGCCCATAAGATATAAGGTTATCCCTTTAGTTCAAGACCTTTTGTAAGGTTATCCCTGTCATTTCCAAGAGAATACCAAAGCCTCTTCGTTGTCTCAGGAATCAAGGGACTCTAGCTTTGTTTTTTCTATCCTTCCCAAAATAAGCTAGAAGACCTAGTCTACCACAACACGATCTGCCTTTCCCCAGGAAAATATGAAATCTACATGGAAAAAAACCCTTAACGTATTGATACATATTGATTGAACTGATTGATCCTAAATTGAAATAAGAACACATTGCATTGATCAAAATATCAAACATTAATCTTAGGACTCTAATAGGCTATTTCAGCACGGCGCAATTAGTCCATTTATCCATATAAACTTACAAATATGTTAATAAAATGTGGTATTCTAGCTCTAAAAATAAAAGTTTCCATGATCTCTGGTTAGAGTGGTTGTTAGGTGGAGAGAGCACACTAACCATTAACACATATGTGAGTGATTAAAGGCTCAGTATTTTATCAGTGGAGATGAAATAGTTGCCACAACATGATCAGTGGAGACACTAATTGTGGTTTACTCTACACGTTCCATATGTAAGTAGGAGGATGTTTCTCAATGTGGTGGTGCAGTCAATTTCAGAAATCGACCTTGCTATGACTCAGGTGAGGACATGATCAACTGTCAACGACAGATGGCTAGTTTGCAACCATGATTACATGAACCGTCTCCAAGAGTTTGGAACCTAATGGATTTAGGCACATCATAAATTATATTCAGATTGGGTTTCCAGATCACATAGAGAAAAATGGTCACAATTGAAGAGAATGACCACTTTTAATGATATGACATATTTATAACTAGCACCCACCATATTACTAAGATTAATAAGTTAGGTATATATTTGACATATTGATAATGTCTTATAATGTCTTTTTACTAAAGAATGTGTCAATTACTTGTATCTCATAGTTAACCTAATATAACAACAACTTAATTTATGGTTGTTAAGCACATAGTTGAAGCTAGGCTCATAGTGGTATCATCATTGGAGTTAAGCTAATAGTTGTATCTAATAGTTAATTTAAAAGTTAATATAAATCTTAGACTATGCCTTATGTACATTAACTCGATTCTCAAGTGCCATATGGAGTTCAACTGTCACATAATTTGCACATTACCGAAGTGATTGTTCTTGGTGCATGGTTTCATTGCAATCAATGTCGAATTCTCATGCTAAGAGATGGAGTTAAGCTCCTAGTTGCATCTAATAATCAAATAGTTGTATCTAATAATCGATGGAGTTAAGCTCCTAGTTGCATCTAATAATCAAATAGTTGATGATTGATTTTATTGTTTACAACTATCACTAATTGTACCTATCACATGTTAATTAAGTTATTTTTTCTTTTTTTGAAATTATTCATTATTAATTTTGAATGACAACCATAGAATCAATTTAGAGAGTACACTTGTCTCATTCTAGTTTAATCTTGGACGATGCCCATAAAATCAATCTAGGCAGTACACTTGTCTCACTCTCGTCTGTAGATGACAAAGCATAGATGGTAGTCCACCCCAAAATTCTAACATATATACGCCTTCTCATGAAAATAAATGTATGTGTGTGTTTTAATAAATAACCCTATAATTTAGATTCAAATCAATATATACAAAGAACTGAAAAACATAAAAACAAAAGTCACCCATTTCAGTTCATTATAGTTCTTTTGGAACCTCTAACTTCTCCACAATGTAATGCATATGTAACGTTTTAAAAAACTCTTGCAAACATTTCACAACTAAAAAAAACGAGATCCAAAAAATTATTAATAAAGGGAAATATTTTCTTTTAATAATCAAAGAGAACTAACTCCTTCTGGAAATCCTTATTCTTAAACTCCTATGTTCCTTGCAATAGTGAGAGTACTTCAATATACAACTGGATACAATATGATCACCATAATACTTACCTTATTTATTAACTTCGTTTTTTGTTTGCCTTTGATTGAAACAAGATGGGTCTTAGGTCTTAGATTTGAAAACTAGCTTTGTCAAATGTATGGACTCTCATTGAAATATAAATATAAAAAAACATTTCTATAGTTCTCCAAACATTTGTTTGAGAGTCTTTTTAAAATAATGAGCTTTAAACCATTAAGACAAACTTGGTTCTTGTACTATAGGTCATAGTCAAGTGTCATAGCGCTACTCAGAGTGTGACATGTGTGGATGCATCATTAAGCAATTTGTCAGTAGCATACACCTGCTTGTTCACAATGGATACTTTTCTTGCCAAGGACATCCTAATTGCAATGGGATTCAATATAATAAGTATAATATCAATATAATTCGAAGGAAACATTTGTTAGCAGTAATGATAATCTCACCCACCACAAGATTTGTATTTGTATTTGGCAGACGACATTTACTACTTAGCAAGTAGTTAGCTTTGAATTGATGCTGCCACCATAAATATCATTTTATCGTATAAGAGCCGAATAGAAGGGTAGTTTTTTTTTTAAAGTTGGTTGCTTGTATTTTTTCGGTCATTATGAGAGCTTGTAAGTTCAATCCATTTAATTTAAAAAGTCACTTGTTTATGGGTAGTCTTTTCTCAAATTAATGTACGAGCTAGCTTGTAGCTGAGGCCTAAAGTATGTTTTGTTAATATAATGTATGTGTATTGACTACATACCCAATCCCTCTCACGTTTGGACTCCTAGTGAAATAGGAAGAGCCGAAGCTCATTCTCGATTGCTGTCGTGTGTTAGTCCACTCACAAGAGTTCTCCACCGCAATGTTTCCATCTTCATCAATACATGTTGAGCCACATCCATTCGGTATCAAGCCAACTAAGTTAATATATTGTAATGGAGAGAGAAACTTGGACCACACATTTACATGACATTTGTTAAATGACAACTAAACTAATGTGTTTATGGGAGGTTTTTCTTTGAAACCTGGATCACACATCTACATGGAATTTGTTAAATGAAAACTAAACTAATGTGTTTATAGGAGGTTTCTCATTACTAATGTTTACGGGAAGTTTCTCATCACCGACATAACCCGCAATGGTTTACTCATGTAACTAAATTCATGAAGTATCTGTTGAAATATTGTAACTTCGAAGAATATTCTATATGTATCTTTTGTGGTCCCCGATGGTCCTACCGAGAGAACCACTTGTATTATCTTGTACCCCAATGCTTCTAATCAGAAGAACTAATAAGAGTCATGAGGTTGTCCCCTCTAATTGTAAAGGTGGGTCATTAGCACCCCAGTGTGGTTACTTGAGCCTACATATGTAACTCGAGCCTACATGATTAACTCGAGCCTACATGACATTTGAGTTAACTTAAGTGAACAAATGAATATAAATAGAAGTATAGTGCTCCTCATTTGTGACACACTCTCACTTGTGTAGCGCATTAGTGGAGAAGAGAAGAGTAGCCTGAGAAGGAGGAGGACCAGGCTTTGATCTCCTTGTTGGTTTTACCTTTTATCTTTTTGGGGCATCTATATTGAGGAAACATTTGATGGGTTTTTCCCTTTAGGGTTTTCCTAGGATAAATATTTGTGTTCCTTTTGTATGGTTGTGCTTGTCTATCTTTCAGTGATCCTATTTATATGCTTTTGTTATGAATTCAAAATGAAATACTAATGATCTAGCTTAGCATATGAAAATTTAACATGGTATCAGAGCCACCCTGAAAGAAGGCATTGTGCAGCTACAGAATCTAGGGCTTCTTACTTTTTGGTTCTCTCTCTATAATCGATCAGCAAAAGAAGGCTAGGCTGACTCTCGATTGAAGGGCGCATCTTTCTGTCGAAGCGAAATTTGATTCTGAGCATTTTCAGTTTTCGGTGCGGGAAATTAGGGCTTCTTGCAGAGGAATAATTTTTGAGTGAGCCTAGCATAGGATTTCTGTCCTCATCAAAATCAAATTTTAGGGACCTATATCAATAAATTTGGTTTGGTGAAACTCTGGGAAAGTCAAACCCTAGTTTGACCCCGATCTTGAAAAACCCTAAATACTAAAACTGCTAAGTTTTGGTACATTCACTATATCCTGATATTAAAGAAGTATCAAGAGTTTAAAATTGCAGGGAATGAATATAAAATACTTATTTACATTGTGTCAAACATTTAGCCTCAGATTCACTATATTCTGGAAGATATGATCCCTCCAAGTTAGGGTTCCAACCTCTTTTAGAATTCATCCCTAAACAGGACACCTGGGGAGAATTGTTGTATCGTGGGATATAGAGGTCCAAATGGAATTATGGAAGATGTTACAGAAATATGACGGACTTTACTCTTTGTGGTCCAAATTTGAAAACCTGAAGATGAACCCGTGACACGTGGTATGCTGTACAACTTCACTATTCTGAACAGTCTTGTAACAGGTCACCTTGGGAAAATGATCATAAATACCAATTGGTGAAACCAATTATGATGAAACCTATGGTGTTGGATCAAGGACATGCTAGGTTACCTTATTGCGATATTTCAGACATATAAGAGTAATAATTTCAGATATATCATAGAAACAGTAACCGGAATTTCTGCGAAAGAAATTGGAAAACTAGGGCTTCCTGTTCCAGGAGCTTCCCTCTACTATTTTCAGAAAAGGAGTACATTGGACAGGTCCATTTAAAGAGATATATATTTCTATCCAATCAGATCTAAAAGACTCATATTTTTTAAAATTAGGGTTTCTCTGACAAACCCTAGATCAGCCAGCTTCGGAAGCAGTACGGACACCTCAAATCGGTAAGATCTAATCTTTTGCTATTTGCATTTGAGGTTCTCATTTCAAAGTGTTCTATCACATCTGCTTGATGATAAGCTTGGTGAAGTTGAAAAATTCCAAGCATGGAAGTATTTGATCTCTCTAAAGAAAATGAATTGGACACCTACATGAGTAGAGAGGTTCCAGTTGTAGAGGGAGATGAGCCTCAAAGCCTTACACAAGAAGAACTCGATCAAGGCTAAGAAGATCATTGTTGATTCAATCACGGATCAAATTATACCACAAGTGTCTTCCCTAAAGACACCAAAGATGTTTGATTCCTTGATCAAGCTATTTGAAGATAAGAACATAATTCAAAAGATGGATTTGAGAAAATAGTTGAAGAATGTGAAGATCCAGAATGCAAAAAAACTTGAAGCAGTAGAAGAAGAAGTATGCAGAAGTGGTGATAGCCACCTTGAATGGCCTCCCATGATCATGGGATTCATTCATGTGAATAATGTATACCAGAAGTAAGTGATTACTTTTAGCTCGACTAATAAGAAGAGAAGAAGAAGATGGGAGCAATTGAAGATCAATCTCTCACCATTCAAAGAAGATCCCTCAAGCGATGAGGAATATGAAAAACTCAATTCTTGAAGAAACTCTTATTCATCTTATCATTTGGATAAGAAATGATGATTTCATGAATAAAGAAGATGATAAATCATAATGATCAATATGGAGTCTACCCACAAAACAAATAAAAGATAAGTATTCAATTGCCGTTTCATGATATTGTTTTGTTATACATTTGATTGTATTCAATTGATGTGTTATGCATGATAGATTGTTTACATTAATACTACTAATATGCATGTGATGGGTAAGTAGCTCATGGTGCTATACAAATCTCCAGTGCTACTTATCAAACCTCTTTGCTAACATATTGGATTAGTGCACAATCTTAATGATGTCATGGTAGAGATGGAAGGCATCTAAAAAGTTTCTGTGAGATATGGATGAATGTTGTATTGGCTAAATAGATGCATGATGCATAAAAATTTGTCATTATATATATGTTTTATGAAATAGTTCTAACCATGCAACTGGTGCATTTGAATTGTAGGAAAGGTCCTGTACAACATCCTACAAGAAAATAAGGATGAGACTTGTTCCAAAGAACAAGTGATGACAATTCAATAAACATGAATCTGAAGCTCCCAGGGTCAGAGACACCATGACGGAAGAAAGAGCTTTAGAGAGCGGTAGATCCACCTCAAAGGATGAATACCACCATGGGTATGAGAGATAACTCAAGATGAAGAAAATAATGCTATGAAAGAAACTATGATTAAAGAATAATAGTTGATCATGGGGAATGATGTATACGATATGATTTCGAGACATAAAAGGAAGTACATAGTATCCTCCATATGGATCTACAAGAACAAGTGTACAAAGAAAGGTTCGTGATTTGCCTTAGAAAGAATAGACTATGACATGACATACTCTATTAATCATTATATATCAAGCATAGAACCCCTTGTATAGAATGAAGAAGGAAGATAATACTCCACTTCAGGGGGAGTGACTACAGAAGATATCTGAGTTCGACACTGTACGACATGATGGACACCTTCTTGATGGATCAAGACTTTACCAAGAGTAAAGTGGGTTCCAACCTTCAAAGTTGAATGCAAAAGACTAAGATATGTTGATTATCTTACAAGACAAACTCATGGAAGATGTTATGATGAAAGAATACTAGAATGATGTATGGGATATCGTTCCCAAACTAGAAGAAAAGAGTATTGTATCCTCCAAATGGATATACAAAATAGAGCATGCAACTGACGGAAGTATCGAGAACTATAAAGAAATATTTGTGGCCAGAGGTTTCTTTCAAAAAGAGGGAATTAATTCTGAAGAGACACTTACTCCAGGAAGCAAGGTACACTTCCTTCAGAACTATCATGGTAGTTTCTTCCATGGTGAAGTAAAGACAAGCCTTCCTTAATGGTATGATTGAGAAAGAGTTTTACATCGAATAGTCACTAGGATTTGAATTTGAAGCCAGATGGAATCACGTATGCAAGTTGAAGAAGGCCCTCTATGGCCTGAAGCAAGCTCCCAAAGCTTGGTATGGAAGAATAGATAGTTTCTTGTCAAGCATGGGATTTACCAAGAGTAAAGTTGATCCTAACCTTTATCTCAAGGTTGTAGAAGATGAACTTGTGATCCTGTTATTATATGTGGATGACTTATCCTTGACAGGAAATGAGAAACAGGTCATGGAAAGCAAGAAGAACGGATACGGTGACCTCGGTCCTCGAGAATGAAGAGGGATTGTATCATCCCGGGACATCTACCCAAAAGTGATCCATTGACCTTGCTCCTCAAGAATGAAGAGGGATTGTATCATCCTGGGACATCTGTCCAAAATAGATCCGGTGGCTTCGGTCTTCATGAATGTGGTGGGATTGCATCATCCTTGAACTTCGGTTCAAAATGTATCTGGAGGTCTTGGCCCCCGTGAATGTGGTAGGATTGCATCATCCCTTAACTTCAGTTCAAAATGTATCTGAAGGTCTTAGCCCCCGTGAAAGTGGTGGATTGCATCATCCCTGAGCCTTGGTTCAAAATGTATCCAGAGGTATCGCCCCCTATGAAAGTGGTGGGATTGCATCATCCCTGAACCTCGGTTCAAAATGTATCCGGAGATCTCGGTCCCTGTGAATGTGGTAGGATTGTATCATCCTTGAACTTCGGTTCAAAACGGATCCAGTGAATTCGGTACTCGAGAATGTGTGTTGATCCTGTAATTATTGGAGGAACGATTGTCTGAGTTCCACATATGTGTTGATCCCGTAATTTCGAAAGGAAGGATCATTAGTAACTCTGTAAAGACCTAAATACCGTAATTCCAAAAGGAAGGATCATTGAATTGATCCTGTAATTCGAATAGGAAGGATTGTCTGAGTTCCACAGATGTATTGATCATGTAATTCCAATAGGAAGGATTGTCTGAGTTCCACAAATGTGTTGATCCCATAATTTCGAAAGGAAGGATCGTTAGTAACTCCATAAAGACCTAAATCCCGTAATTCCAAAAGGAAGGATCGTTAGTAGTTCCGTAAAGAATTGATCCCATAATTTCGAAAGGAAGGATTGTCTGAGCTCCACAAATGTGTTGATCCCATAATTCCAAAAGGAAGGATCATTAGTAACTCCGTAAAGACCTAAATCCCATAATTCCGATAGGAAGGATCGTCTGAGTACCATAGACATGTTGATCCCGTAAATCCGAAAGGAAGGATCATGTTGATGTTTTGATGATGTTGATGTTTTGATGATAATGATGTTTTGGTGTTGATGATATTTTCATGATGATGTTTCTGATCAAAAGATCAGAGTATGATGACAATGTTGTTGCTGATCAAAAGGCCAAAGTGTTGAAGATGATGTTGATGATCGAAAGGCCAAAGTGCTGAAGATGATGTTGCTAATTGAAAGGTCAAAGTTTTGAAGATGATGTTTCTGATCGAAAGGTCAAAGTGCTGAAGATGATGTTGCTGATCGAAAGGTCAAAGTGCTGAAGATGATGTTGCTGATCGAAAGGTCAAAGTGGTGAAGATGATGTTGCTGATCGAAAGGTCAAAGTGCTGAAGATGATGTTGCTGATCGAAAGGTCAAAGTTCTAAAGATGATGTTGCTGATCGAACGGTAAAAGTGCTAAAGATGTTGTTGATCAAAGCAGTCAAAGTATCAATGATGATGAAGACTGAAGATTGCAGATGAAGACTACATAATGTTGAAAATCTTCCAATGATTTATAGATGTATTACCCTGATGATGTTGATGATGTCCTCTATCTGTCTCCTACTATTGTTGTTGTTGATGTTGTTGTAGAATACCCTTCTCGTTAAGGGGGAGTGTTAAAATATTGTAACTTCAAAGAATATTCTATATGTATCTTTTGTGGTCCCCGATGGTCCTACCGGGAGAACCACTTGTATTATCTTGTACCCCGATGCTTCTAATCAGAAGAACTAATAATATTGATGAGGTTGTCCCCTCTAATTGTAAAGGTGGGTCATTAGCACCCCAGTGTGGTTACTTGAGCCTACATGTGTAACTCAAGCCTACATGATTAACTCGAGCCTACATGACAGATGAGTTAACTTAAGTGAACGCATGAATATAAATAGAGGTGTAGTGCTCCTCATTTGTGACACACTCTCACTTGTGTAGCGCATTAGTGGAGAAGAGAAGAGTAGCTGGAGAAGGCGGAGGATCAGGATTTGATCTCCTTGTTGGTTTTACCTTTTATCTTTTTGGGGCATCTATATTGAGGAAGCTTTTGCTGGGTTTTTCCCTTTAGGGTTTTCCCAGGATAAATCTTTGTGTTCCTTTTGTATGGTTGTGCTTGTCTATCTTTCAGTGATCCTGTTTATATGCTTTTGTTATGAATTCGAAATGAAATACTAATGATCTAGCTTAACATATGAAAATTTAATAGTATATAGTACATGTTGGGAGTCAAGTAGTTTCTACCATTAGCCTTAGTACAACTGATACTTTAGAATTTGACAATGTGGTTGGAGCATATCAAAACCCCAAAATTTCATAAAAATTTAAAATTTTGAAAATACATAAAATGCTGAGAATTCGGTCTGCGAACAGCTAACAGTTATCTATAAAAGAATTGGTTACCAGATTAGTTAATACATAATCTTAGGTAAGTAACTTAGCATTCTACTTTTTAATACAAGGTTAGGTTTAACTTGTGCAATAATTCCTCTTTCAGTTTTGCTAATGAGTTTTAATTTGCGACAAGTAGGTGGAACTGTCTTGGATTCTGGGGCTTACTTAGCTTTTAAGCTAACACAGAAAGATTACTTGTCCTTACAGGTTTACAGATATGAATGATCGAGTAACATCTTTTAATTCCATAAAGCATTCAGTTGTATTTCTATTTGCAAAATAAAAAGCTTGGTAAATAAACTGTTACATATCACTTTACTTCTATGAGGTAAAACAATTAGTTTGTTTCTTTCAATTATTTTTGTCAGTGATATATATATAGAAGAGTTTCTTTCTTATATGTAAATAGAGACAGTATTTATTCTCCTGGTTCACCACTTGTGATCTTTGCCGTAAGTTAATTTCACATAGAGTGTATAAGCTATAATGCTGTAATGATTGTTATAATGTAATAAACATTATCAATCTTATAATAATAGTATAAGCATATACTTGATATTCATTTTCTATAATGAATATTACTGCCTAAGGTTCTAAACATTATGGTGTACAAAAAGTCCTAAGGTCTTAGAATCTAGTGGAATTGTTCCACTACAGTTTCTTATTTTATTTTTGTAATACTTTTCTTGAATTAACCCTCTGACCACAATACTTAACTTAGGTCATTTCTTCAAGAGAGATTGATTTATTACCTTATACAAGTACTAGAGAGTTCTAAGAAAAATTAAGTTACTAATCAAAAACATGGTGAAACTAATAGCACTTTTCATGGTTGGTAAATAACCAAATGTCAGTAATATTTGTTGATCTAAGCTATGTAAAGGATTCATAGCCATTATCTGAGTATTTGCTGCCCACTAAAAATGATATTTTTCTATGATACACCTCAGTATAGACATGAATTATCTTGTTTATAAAACATCCATGTTTGCCAGAAATTCTGGTTTGGAACAAATAAGGTTTATTAAGATCATGATCCTAATTAAAACTATGTTCTATAAAATTATCAAGTCACAACATAAATGTTGGTGAGAATATTATTTAACTATGCAAAGTCTATTAGAAATACTGTATTATCATTGTTTTGCTAGGTGACATAATAGCCTTTTTATTAGCATCTCCCAAGTATCATAAGATTTTTATCATAAACTCAATTACGATAGCACAAGGCTTATCGACATTTGTAACTGTACTATTTATGCTATGACTAAATGGATTTTCCATTATTGAAGAACTAAATCTTTTATGCATAAATATACTTTGGGAAAGAATATCGATTATGATATTGCATCAATTTAATGATTAACAAAAAGCTTAATGTGAATAAAATATATAGTTATAAAGTTCATAAACTAAGTTCCAAGGATAAAATACTTTGAGCATAAATAAGGATTTGCATTGATTTTATGTTCTATCAAAGCTATATATGAATTAACGTTAAATTATAAAGTTTATATTATAATTTGCAATGGGTAATGGATGTGGCGTTAGACCACTCCAATGATCATATTATGGGTATGATTGTATATAAAAACAAGGGTTCGAATTTGCCCTCTTTCCAAACTATACAATGACTATATTATAAGCTTGCCAAATTATTTGATATTTTATAGATTATGCGTTCATAGTTTATACCATGCAATCGTAGGTTGACTCCAGGATATCATGGAACATTTTTTAAATGATTTCCATACTATATGATTGTGATTAAATTACATTTGAATAATTGGAAAATCTATTTGCATGCAGGGACTATAGAGTCGACCCACTGCATGGCTGAATAATTTGTGAGTCCATGTGGTTCTTCCTTGGCCAAGTGTTGGGAGTATAAGGGTTGGTGTAACCATAGACTTCGTCATTCTCTAACGTCATTTTCAGGCCTCCGGGCCGCTCTGCAACTATGTCTTGGTCGCCATGTGACCTTTGTGTCCTGGTTTTCAATATTCCATCTACCCTCATCATCCTCGAATCCTTGCTGCATTATGAGTTCACCCTACAAAAGTTTAATGAGAGCCATGACAATTTCCATACAGCCTAGACTGTGTGTAATTTTCTTGGGTTCGCTCCTCCACGACTTGCTCGTTGGGAATGTTGAAAGGCATGTGAGTTATTTTGGCAATAATTTATTAAGAACTGTGACTTTAGCTTACGGCCTGGTCTGTCATAGGGTTTGTGAGCGCATGTTCTTATTCTTCGCATGGGGACAAATTTGAACTCCATTGTCCGCTTCTTGCTTAGTCATTGCTCCCTTCTCCTTGTTGCTGCTAGTAGTGGTTTGCACTCATTAAACCCATCTCTGTCACAATAGAGATGAAGTGTTTTCTTCTCGTCTTACTGGTGGCGGCGCCCTTGTTCATTGGTGGATACATTACCTTTGTTTCCAGGTATGGGAAATTCTCTTAACAGTTCTTCAAAATTGTTATTAGTTCATTTTTTGATATAATGCAATATATTAATGTTATGGCTCGTAACCTTGCAGGTGACAATTACATCTCTCTTCGCAGCTGGTACAATGAGTAGGGTCAGCTTCCTGCATATGGGTAAGCCCTGGTCAACCCACGGCAGTTCATACTTTTGTAGTTCTTTATGGAACAGTTTCGGTTGGTCGCTGTGGCCTGCAAATAACCCTTGTGGTTTATTGTTTCTTGGTTAGCTTGTTTAGTTTTTAACCAAACCCTTGCTGCTAGCAGGGTTTCCAGCTTATGCCGTGACTTGTAAATTTTTGTTTTACTGGTTATGTGTATAGTTATGTAAAGAAAAGTATGCGGCCTGTCAAGCTATCCTCTGTTTATCTTTAAGTGAAGAGATGTAACTCTCTCATGCTCGGACTTGGTTATTTTGATGCTCTAAATGTAATTTTTGTGCATTAGGGTTTCACCCTATTTCGACTGTGTAAATATATTTTTACTATTTAAATTATCTTCCATTAAAATATATTATTATTATCTGTTCTGTTATTTCTTTCTGTCATAATAATTATTTATAAGGTCAGATATTCGAGCAAGGTTAAGTCTGTTAGTAACCTGTGTATAAAATAATTTCTTTAATTATCTATAGGTTATTTTAATAATACATGTTAAATACTTGTTTGTTACAGGTATGTAGTGGTTATACTTTCATTGTTATTTTTTCTCTGTCCTTATAGGGCTGTAAAAAAAATATTTTATAGTTGATGTTTCAGAAAACTAAATAATCCAAATCTTTGGATTAGTGCTTATCTAATTATATTGTTATTACTATGAATTACAAGGTTTATGCTATAGATTATAATGTTATAATGTTAATACTATAATTTATGATGTTTAATATTATGAGGGTTTTGACCCTGTACATTGTTTTATAATTAATTTTTGTTTAGTTTATTTAAATGAATTTCTTCATATATAAATATTATTTATTAAATATTATTTAACATAGTATTCAGTCTATTTGATAAGTACCTAAATAGGTTTTGTTATTATTTCTTTGTTACATTTTTATAATTGTTTTTCTTAATTTATTTATAATAAGAACTATACTAGAATTACCCTACTTAACATGTGAACATTTGTAGAAATAGTCAAGCAGTATGAACAATAAAGTAACTCAGTAAAGTGACTTGATTCTTTGTTCACATAAATAAATGATTATTTATCTAAGTTGAATCTTTTTCCTATGTGACAGGTTAGTAGTTTCATTTTGCAGAAATACAGTTCTGAATAAGATAAACAACCTATTTACAATAATCAACATATTAAAAGAAATAAACCTACTGTTTTGAAAAGTATTATGTATACTTCTTTGATAGCATTCCTAATACATTAGTCTGGTTTTTTAACCCATAACTTAATTAGACAGATTAGTAACCTTTCCAGAAAAACATCTATATACAGAAATAAATTACTCCATTGTTCTGAAAAACAAAATAACTCTAATCAATCCTGATTTCTATCATATCTTCATCTATCTATCTTAAACACACTACCTGTGCTAGGGTACAGTCTGGTTTATCCAGATGGGGAAAAACACAGGTAGGATTATCTCATTTAATTACAGTTTCAACATTCAACAACTAAAAGATTATAAATTCTACAGTTTATTACATAACATGTAAATCTTACATTATTCATTCATTCTCAAAAATAAACTTTAACATAGCAAATAAAGACTATAGAACCTTTTTAAAGCTGGATGACAACAGTGTTGGGAGGCCATTCCTCCATACCAACTCTTGGAGAGCACTCAGACAACATCTTATCAAGACCCCTGAGCATGTTCCTGGTCTCCTTGGATGGGACTAGGTGAAGCAAACAATAAAATACTAGTCCAATGACTCACTACTAACTCTGCATTCAACAGCAAGATCTTCTAGCTGAATATCTATACTAGATTATTCTCTGCAGTTTACCCCTCAAACACCTTCGAGAAATTCCCTTCCCAGAGAAATCCTTTGAAGTACATTCACCTGAATGATTCTCTTCTTGGAATGAGCATCCTCAGCTCTCTTCAATGAGCATTTTTATTAAGATTGCTTAGGTCTTTTTGGGTTAGTTGTCATTAATTGAGCCACCTGCTCTGATCCCACTTTCTTGGGGGATCATGACCCCAAATGTAGGGAGGTTGCCACTTGCAACATTGGAAGTGTTTCAGGATGCTTCCCCTTGTCTATTTGCTCTCCACCCAGTCTCCTCCACCAACTTGACCAGTAAACACTCTTTTAACAACTCTCCCAAGCTATTGTCTCCACTTTTTATTTATTTATAATTAAAATATTCATAATTACATTCAACATCCTTGACTCTGCTGAGTCATCAATTACAACTTTAGCATAAAATTTAACACACTGTCTTGGAATAAAATCAAATAAGATAATATTATTTTGCAAAATTGGGGCATGTGATAGAGCATTTTTGTCTGAGGAATTAAGGAAGAATAGTCATGAAACCTCTTAGCAAGAAGCTTTTGTTGTTAGAGTTCGATCCAAGGAGAATGGAGAAAAGTCAAGAGGTACTTCCAGGTCTAATTCAAAGGGCATACAGAGTAAATTAAAATGTTGGTACTGTAATAAAACTGGTCAGATCAAGAAAAGTTGTTGGAAGAGATAAGAATCCAAGAAGGATGAATCCAAGTCAGAGGCAAACTCAGTTAAGTGTTCTGATTCAGGTATGATTGATGAGGTCTTGTCTGTTTGTAATATTTATGAATGTAATGAGGAATTGCTATTAGATTCTGGTGCTTCGCACCATATGTTTCCTAAAAAATATTGGTTTTTTTCCTATCAAATAGTTAATGATGGAATAGTTATTTTAGGAGACAATAATTCATGTAAAATTGCTTCCCTTGAAAGTGTTAAATTTAAGATGTTTGATGGAGTAATAAGAACACTTACATATGTTAGTTAAAGAAAAATTTAATTTATTTTGGAGTATTGGATTCTTGTGGTCATAAATTTACAGGTTTTGATGGAACTCTAAAAGTTTCCAAAGTTGTTGTAGTGATCATGAAGGCACAAAGGACAAGAAACCTTCACAAATTGGTTGGAAGGACGCAAGTTAATGGTATTGCATTAGAATATGAAGAATATTCGGGACTCACTCAACTATGGCATCAGCGTCTTGGTCATATGAGTGAAAAAGAGCTTCAGGGATTAATGAATTGTAAATTACTTCCAAACTTGAAAAGTATGAATTTTATGTTTTGTAAACATTGTATATATGGAAAGCAATGTAGAAAAAAGTTTAAAGTAGGTAGTCATGTAAGTAAAGGTGTACTAGACTATGTTCATTCTGATTTGTGGGGTCCGTCTCCTACCATTTCCTATGGGGGAGAAAAATATTATGTAATATTTGTAGATGAATTTTCAAGAAAGGTTTGGGTCTATGTCCTAAAAAGAAAAGCTGATGTGTTTAATACGTTTAAACAATATAGAGTTATGGTTGAAAGAAGAACTGGTAGGACAATCAAGTGTTTAAGGAAGGCTAATGGAGGTGAATTTACTTGTTTGGAGTTTGAAAAATATTGCAAAGATGAAGGGATTATCATACACAAAACAAATGTTTACAGTCCTCAACAAAATGGCGTTGCAGAATGCATGAACAAGACTCTTCTAGAAATAGCAAGGAGCATGCTCAATAATGCTAATTTGGGGCAAGAGTTGTGGGAAGAAGAAGTTTCTACTACTTGTTATCTTATAAATTGGTCACCTTCAATGGAAATAGATTGTAAAATTCCAAAAGAGGTATGGTCTGGTCACTCCTGTGATTATTTGGATTTGAAAATATTTGGTTGCGAAGCTTATGCACTTACTCCTAAAAATAAGCATTCTAAGTTAGAACGTAGATCAAAGAAGTGCACCTTTGTTGGTTATGATGTTGTAATGAAAGGATATAGATTGCGGGATCCTATTGCTCACAAAATTGTCATTAGAAGAGATGTAACTTTTTATGAATATTCTTTGACTGAATCTGAAAGTGTAAGGGTTAATGTGGAACAGGAACAGTTACTATCAAAGCAACTAATTCAGTTGGAGAACCAATCTTCTAATGACTCAAAGAAACAAGAAGATTTTTCGAGTGAGAGAGAAGACATATAAGATGAAGAAATTCAAGAAGTTGTGGAAACCCCACAACCTACACCAAGAAGATCATTAAGCGAGAGAAATCCTCCTAAGAGGTATAATGATTTTGTTTCATCTGTTTTATTTACTAATGATGGAGAACCTTATTGTTTTCAGGAAGCCATAGATTGTATTGACAATGCTAAGTGGAAGGTGGCAATGAAAGAAGAAATGGATTCTTTAGAGAAAAACAATACATGGGAATTGGTTAAACTCCCTAAAGATAGAAAAATAGTTGGGTGTAAATGAGTCTTGAAACTGAAGAAAGGAGTGGATGGTAAGGTTGAAATCGATATTGGTCACAAAAGGGTACTCTCATATGGAAGTTGTAGACTATAATGATATTTTTTCACTAGTTGTTAATCTTGTATCTATTTGTATTGTTTTTACATTAGTTGCATTACTTGATTTGGAGTTAGAGAAACTAGATGTGAAAATAACTTTATTACACCACGATTTAGATGAGGAGATATATATGGAACAACCATAAGCTTTTGTACAACATCAAAAAGGTAGATTATTTTACAAGCTCAAGCAATCATTGTATGGCCTGAAACAGTCGCCCATGCAATGGTACAAGAATTTTGATTCTTTCATGGTGAGCCAAGGTTATACTAGAAGTGAGTATGATCATTGTTTAAGCTTCAAAATGTTGAATGATATATTCATTATCTTAGTATTGTATGTTGATGATATTCTTATTGTGAGAAAAATCATGGATGAGATTAAGACGTTGAAGGTTCAGATGCCTAGGAATTTTGATATGAAGGATCTTGGAGCTGCAAAACAAATCTTGGGTATTGAGATACAGAGAGAGAAAAAAATGGTAAGCTCATCTTTTAGTAGGTGAAGTATGTTGAAAAAATACTTGGCAGATTTTAAATGAATAAGGAAAAGCATGTGAATGTTCCTTTGGATTCCCATTTTAAAATTTCTTCAAGTTTATTTCATGGTAGTGTTGAAGAAAAGGATTCTATGTATCGTGTACCATATTCCAATTCAGGAGGATGTTTGATGTATGTAATGGTGTGTACTAGACTTGATATTTTAGATGCAGTAGGTTCTCTTCATAGGTACATGGAAAATCTAGGAAAAGAACATTGGAATGCAGTGAAATGGGTTGTCGGTACTTAAGAGGCACAAGTGACTATTGTGTCACCTTTAATAGTAACAGTGATTCTATGTGTGGTTTTGTTGATTCAAATTTTGGAGGTTATTTGGAGAAGAGAAGGTCTACTTTAGGTTATGTCTTTACTGCAAAACAAATCTTGGGTATTGATATACACATAGAGAAAAAAATGGTAAGCTCAGCTTTTCATTGGTGAAGTATGTTGAAAAAATACTTGGAAGATTCGAAATGAATAAGGAAAAGCATGTGAATGTTCGTTTGGATTCCTATTTTAAACTTTCTTCAAGTTTATGTCCTAGTAATGTTGAAGAAAAGGATTATATGTCTTGTGTACCATATGCCAATTCAAAAGGATGTTTGATGTATATAATGGTGTGTACTAGACCTGATATTTCACATGCAGTAGGTGTTCTTCGTAGGTACATGGAAAATCTAGGAAAATAACATTGGAATGCAGTGAAATAGGTCCTTCGGTACTTAAGAGGCACAATTGACTATTATATCACCTTTAATAGTAACAGTGATTCTATGTGCTGTTTTGTTGATTCAAATTTTGCAGGTGATTTGGAAAAGAGAAGGTCTACTTTAGGTTATGTCTTTACTCTTACAGGTGGAGCTATAAGTTGGATGTCAAAGCTTCAAGACATAGTTTTTTTATCCACTACAGAGGCTCAATACATTGGTGCCTCACATGCTTGCAAAGAGGCAATTTGGATGAGAGGTCTGCTGAGAGAAATTGAAAGGTTGCAAAACAGTGTTCCTGTCTTCTGTGATAGTCAAAGTGCTATTCATTTGGCTACAAATCCTATTTATCATAGTAAGACTAAACATATTGATGTAAAATATCATTTTGTAAGACAAGGCATTAGTGAAGGTAGCGTAGATCTAAGAAAGGTCCATACTAAAGAAAATTGTGTAGATATGTTCACAAAACCAATATTGTTAGATAAGTTACATTGGTGTGTAGCTTATCTTGGTTTGAAAAAAGGTCATAAATACTCTTGGGAAAAGTATTTATAATTTTTTTTGTCAATGTAGAGATTGTTAAATGACAACTAAACTAATGTGTTTATGGTAGGTTTCTCATTACATATGTTTACAGAAAGTTTGTTATAAGGGGCATAACTGGCAACGGTTTACTCATGTAACTAAATTCATGAAGTATAGAGTGCATGGTTGGGATGTGCAATGTATAGAGTTGTCTGTGAGGTTGAGACCGCCTTTTAATATCTTCTTCTTCATTAATGAGCTCCAATACTTTTCCCGTGGATGTTTCCCCTTTTGGGGTTTTACCACATGAAATGTTTTGTTCTAATGGTGTTATTCATTGTCTGATTATTTAAATGTGTCTCTGAAATTTAACAGCATTGCGTACTGAAAGCATAAATATTAATCCATTGTCTATGTCATGGGGTTTGTTAATTTACTAGTCTATGGTTCCCACACATAAATATAAAGAGTTGTAGATAATGAACGTGATATGCATATGTTGGAAATATTAATTACTCGCAGATCCGTATCTGATCTTAGCCCACTCTCTGAGAGCCCGTATCAGTTTAGATCTTTTCAGATTGTTCGAAAAGAGTGAAGATTTCATGACTCTACAATGTAAACCAGTTGAATTACATTTCTGAAGATAAGTTGTTAGGTAGATAGTTATTACAGTCTTTAATGAAAAATCAGTAAAAGATAGTTCGCCCATAAATAGAAGAAGACGATTGTAAATTAAGTTAGAAACAATAGACACAACAGAGAGAGCGACATGGAGCTTAGAGGGTAGGAGAGAGTGAAGAGATAATTGTGTTGAAGCTCAAGCTTCTATGTGTTTGAAGATGTCGAGAGCTGAAGCTTCGTAAAAGGTTAAATATATCTGTAAATTTAAATTTTGCATTTATGGCATATAGTTCTTTTTTATGTACAGACAAGTTATATAAATGAAATAGTTGATGGTTGAATACATGTTTATTTAGACACACATTCTCTCTAGATTTACTTGAGTAAATGTTATTTTCATTTACGGTTTGAATGAAATATCAAAGAATCCATAAACATTTTACCCAATAAAAGTTCCTGGTTTTATGACAGAGTAGTCAACACAAGTCTTCTTAATGTTTTGTTATATGATTTTGTAATCTTGTTGAATTGTTGCTATGTCAAGTTTTACTTCATGTTATTGGTCGATGAAAAATATTATTGATTTCACAAGTCTTTAGACTAAGAAACTTTGTTTATGAAATTCGACTAAAATTGGTCATGTCAAAGTAAAACCGTCAAAGTAAACCTATTGAGTAAGTTTGTAAACCGGTCGAACTAAACCTCTCAGTTAAGTTTAGTCAAGGTAAATATTGTTGAAGTGAAGTGATTCAGTAAAACCGACAATTAAGAACTTGTCGAGGTAAAACGAGTCAGGTCGAAAAGTCTGGCCAAATTTAATGTTTAAAAAAAATTGTCAAAATATTTTGGTAGAATTGTCTAGTGGAAGTTAGACGAGTCTTATCGGACAAGTAAGAAGAAGAAATCAAAGTTGGCATGATTTTTTTTTGTGAATGAGTGGTAAATCAACTTTAACTGATTGCGTTTCTACTAATTGGTATCCGAGCGGGTTTAGTAAAGAAACATTGTCTTAAGAAGGGAAAATTAATTTCCTAAGGAAAATTAAAAATTAAAAATCGTTTCCACTTCTAGTTCAAACATCTCGATTTTGAAAAATCCAATTTTTACAAAAAATAATTATGAATATTGGTCTCTAACAATGAAGGCTTTGTTCAGAGGTAAATATGTCTGGGAGATAGTCCATAATGGTTATGCAAAACCAGCACATCAAGCACCATATAACAATCTCACACAAGCTGCGAAAGATGCCCTAAGGGAACATACGAAGAAATATGGAAAAGCTATGTTCTGCAAACATGAGGTCATTCATGAGAGGATACTCCCAAGGGTAGCAACAACAATTGATGCTAATAAAGCATGGCACACATTGGAAACTTCTTATAAAGGTTTGGACAAGGTAAAGACTTCCAAGTTGCAGATTCTTAGATGAGATTTTGAATCTCTTTCAATGAAAGATTCAGGGTTAGTAGACTCATTCTACACCATAGTTGTTGGTTTGATTAATAAAATGAAATATCATGGAGAAAATATAGAAGATAAAAGGGTGGTTGAATCCTTGGTTGTGACCTTGGAAGAAAACAAATACATGTCGGTGTTTACCATTGCTGAGCTGCAAGCTTCACTCATCAATCATGAACAAAAAATTAGCAGAAAAAATACATAATTGAAAGTTGCATTCAGAACAAAATCATCCATAAGTCATGGTAGAGGAAGTGGGAGAAACAACTCTAAAGGAAGAGGAAGAATTTCTTCCATAAGAGGACGTGGTAGAAGCCCTACAAATGTCATTGGTAGAGGAGAGAATCAGAATCCAAGTAAACCAAGTGGTCATAGGTTTGATCAATGAAACATTCAATGTCATTATTGTAAGAAATTTTGTCATTATGCATATGAATGCACGAAGAAACAATTTGACCAAGGAAGGAAAATTCCAAATTAGTCGACCAACACCAGCACTCCATCAAGTGCAATGTTGATGGCATATCCATCTCTAATTGAATGCAATGTTGTCCAAGAAATTCCACATGACATATGGTACTTAAATTCAGGCTACAACAATTATATGAATCATAATTTAAATTTGTTTTTGAGTCTAGATAATTCAGTTCAAACTGATGTTACACTTGGAAACAATTATTAAGTCACTATTTTGGGAAAAGGTACTAATGGTATTCTAACCAAACGGGGGTGTTCAATTTTATTCATGATGTATATCATGTCGAAGGTATGAAGCGTAATTTGTTGACCATTGTACAACTGATACAAAAAGTTTACAAATTTTACATAGAATATAATCACTATGTGATTAAAGATAAGTGTCCAAGCAACCATCTGATAGAAAAAGTACCAATGACAAGAAATCGCTTTTTTCCATTGAGGATAATTCCATACATGAAAGGAAAGACATATATATATATATAGGGGATGCATTCAAGGAAGAAAGTAAAGAAGTAGTTGATCAGTTCGACAAGAAAGAAAATGACAATGTTGAATTTGTAGCAGTATTTCAAACATAAGTTTAGGATGAGTCCTCACTGTGGCATTTCATATTTGGACATTTGAAATTTGGTGGGATGAAGCTACTACACACAAATAATATGGTGAAAGGATTTCCATTGATTTACAAACCAGAAAGAGTTTGTGACGACTACATTTTTTCAAGCAACATAGATAGACTTTTCCAGTCGAAAAGTCATATAGAGCACACACACCACTTGAAATTGTGCACTCTGATATTTCAGGTCCAATGCAGACATCATCCATTCATGTCTACAATTATTTTCTTACTTTTACTGATGACTACTCAAGAAAAACATGGGTATATTTTCTTAAACATAAATTTGATCCATATAGTTATTTTCAGTAGTTCAAGGAACTCATGGAGAACCAGAGTGGGCACCGCATCAAAATATTAAGGACCAACAGAGGAGGTTAATATGTTTTGAATGAATTGATGTTTTTTTGCAAGACCCATGGCATGTAAAAGTAACTCACTGCATGGTATACACCTCATTAGAATGGCATCACTGAAATAAATAACAAAACCATTATGGAGATGGTGCATAGCATGATGGAAGCCAAGCATCTCTTGAATGAATATTGGGCTATATCAGTCGCAATTTCTATATATATCATGAACCGATGTCCAACAAATAGTGTGAAGAACAATGTTCCTCAAGAAGCATGGACATGTATGAACCAGAGTGTTTATCATTTAAAATTATTTGCTTGTATTGGATATACTCATGTTCCATATGAGCTAATAAATAAATTAGACAAGAAGGGACATAATTGTATTTTTGTTGTCTTTTTTGAAGACACAAAAGAATACAAGTTGTATGATCATATCGCAAGGAAAATGATAATCATTTGAGATGTTCAATGTGTCGAGAATGAATCATGGGATGGAAATGTTGACATGAATGTCAAGATTGTGTTGAATGTTGACCATGATGACATGGTGGAGGAAGTGGTTCAAACACCACATGTAAGTCAATCGGTCGCAACACCATCAAATCCCATGACACCACGACATGGTTTACCACAAGGAACATTGACACAAGTTCCAGCTCAAGCTACACAGATAACCACACCAAGAGGACAACAAAATCCATCTAGCATTTCGTCAAGATCGATATCGACATAACCTATGAAGACAAGAAGTATTCCTAAAATATATGAAGCTAGTAAACCAAATTCATTCTCTCGATTTGAATTATTTTATCCTATATATGATCCACTAACATTTGAAGAAGATGTTGAAGAAGAAGTATGGGAAGAAACCATGGATGAAGAAATAGAATGCATGAAGAAGAATCAACCATGGGAGCTAGTAGATGTACCAAAAGATAAAGGTGTAATTAGCATAAAATTGATTTACAAGACCAAGAAAGATGTCTATGTAAATGTACAGAAGCACAAAGCAAGAATGGTTGCAATAGGTTTCACATCACATCTTGACATCGATTTAAATGAAACGTTTACACCTGTTGCAAGCATGGATACATTTAGAATAGTCTTGGCCATTTTTGTACAAAACAAATGGCATGTTTATCAAATGGATGTTAAGTTATCATTTTTGAATGGATACCTAGAAGAGGAAGTATACATGGAAGACTCACAAGGCTATGAATTTCTAGTTCAAGAGCATAAATTGCACAGGATGAAAAAGGAACTCTATGGTTTGAAGAAACCTCCTAGAGCTTGGTACAGTCGGATTGATTCATATCTCACCGAAACTGGATTTCACATAAGTGAAAGTTAATTGACGCTGTACAGGAAATTTAATGAGAAAGGTAAGATGTTAATTGTCTTCATGTATGTAGACTATTTAATATTTATTAGTGACTTTCGCATAGAATATTCTAAAGCATTCATGGAAACTGAATTTGAAATGACTGATTTGGGGATTATGAATTTTTTTATAGGCATTGAAGTCCAGCAGTCTGAAATTGGTATATTTATATCACAATATAAATATGCAAGTGTATTTTTAAAAATATTTAACATGTCTGATCGTAAGAAAACCCCAACACTAGTAATAATAGGTTTACAATTGAACAAGGATGATGGTGGATACACTATAGATCCTACATTGTGTAGAAGGGTTGTTGGAAGTATTATTTATTTAACAAAGACAAGACCAAACATCATGTATGGAGTAAGTATGATCTCAATATTCATTGAGTCACCAAAATACGCTCACTGCAAAGTAGGTAAAATAATTATTAGGTATGTAAGTGGCACAAAATACCTTAGCATTATGTATTCAACCTCAGAAAATTTTAAACATTGGATCCACTGACAGTGACAATGGATGCAACATAGATGACAGAAAGAGAACATTAAGGTACACATCACATTTTGGTGCAGGTCTTGTTTCATAGGCTTCAAAGAAAAAAACCATAGTAACTGTGTCTTCAGTAGAAGCAAAGTATGTTGCATCTACTAGCGTTGCATGTTAAGATGTATGGATGGAGAAAATTTGGAAAGAACTATCACAGAACCAGCAAGAACAAGCAACCATTTTCTATGAAAACAATTCATCCATAGAATTTTCAAATAACCATGTGTTTCATAAGAGAACCAAATAAATTGACCCAAGGTTTCATTTCATAAGAGAGTTGGTTAACAATAAAGAAATTTGTTTAGAATTTTGCAGGTCTGAAGATCAACTCACAGACATTTTTACAAAACCATTGGAAAAAGATACATTCCAGTATCTACGTAGTTATCTTGGAATGACAAGTTCTACACAATGAACTTTGTCATAAGCAAAGCACGTTTAAGCTCTAAAACATTTTGTAATATTTGTTTTTTAATATCACCATCTGCTCATAATTGAGGTGGAGTGATGGAAATATTAATTACTCGTAGATATGTATATGATCTTATCCGACTCTGTCAGAGTCTGTATTAGTTAAGATATTTTCAAACAGTCTTACAGGAGTGAAGAGTTCATGACTCTTCAATGTAAAGCAGTCAAATTAAATTTCTAAAGCTAACTTGTTAGGTAGATAGTTATTACAATCCTTAATGACAAGTTACTAGATTCATGGGGAAGCAAATTCTAGTTTTCCTATAAATAGAAGAAGAAGATTGTAAATTAAGTTAGACATAATAAACACAGCATATAGAGCAAGAGAGACCTGATAGGGTAGCGGGGAGTGAAGAGATAATTATGTTGAAGCTCAAGCTTCTGTGTGTTTGGAGATGTCAAGAGCCAAACCTCTATAAAAGGTGAAATTTCTATGTAAATTTCAAGTTTACATTTACGACATATAGTTCTTTGTTATGTCCCAACAAGTTATATAAATCAAATAGTTTATGGTTGAATACATGTTTATTTAGCCACACATTCTCTCCTTAATTACTTGAGTAAATGTTATTTACATTTATGGTTTGACTGAAACATCAAAGAATCCATAAACGTTTCACCCAGTAAAAGTTCTAGGTTTTATGACAGAGTGGTCAACACAAATATTCTTAATGTTTGGTTATATGATTTTGTAATTATTTCTAATTGTTGTTGTGTCAAGTTTTACTTCATGTTACTAGTCAGTGAAAAATATTATTTTTCATAAGTCTTTAGAACAAGAAACTTCCTTTATGAAATTCGACTAAAAGTGGTTAATTCGAATTCAACCGGTCGAAGTAAACTTGTCGAGTAAGTTTGTAAACCGGTTGGAGTAAACCAGACGGATAAGTTCGGTTGAAGTAAAACCTATCAAATTGAAGTGAGCCGGTAAAACAAATAAGTAAGAACTTGTCAAAGTAAAAAGAGTTGGGTCAAAAATTGCAACCAAATTTAGTCTTTAAAAAAATCTTGTCAAAATACTTTAGTAGACTTGTCTAGTCGGAGCTAGACAAGTTTTACCCGACAAGTAAAAAGAATAAGTCGAAGTTGACATGAATTTTTTTTTGTGACTGAGCAGTAACTCAAGTTTAATCGAATTGGTTTTTGCTAACAATATTCAGTTGGTGTACTCAGAGTTTTTCTTGTAAAAGGAAGTGAAACCACATTAGTGGTTATATCGTATTTCAAAGATTGAGTTCTCCCACAATTTTGAGGTGGAGCTAGTTTAGTCGTCAAGCTCTGTATTTGGGCATTCTAACGAAATCCCAGGTATTCCTACATCAACATATTTTAGCCATATAGAAGAGAAAAGGTTATAGCCCGTCTTTAGAAATTGAAACCGGAAGAGAAGACGTTTTGTTTCACCAATCTATCGTCTAAAGATTGCAAGGAATTAAATTGAAAATGAGAAATGGGTCACCAAAGAAGACTTAAGGACATTAAAAGAATAAATAGAAAAGTTGAGGAACAGTATTTTCTATAGAGATATAGAGAATATCCCTTTGCAAAGGAACTTATTAATACAGTTGAAGAGAAGAGTAAAAATTACAAGTTTTGGGCTACCAAAATGACAGGTTTTCTTACAGAAGAGGCTTTATGAAATTTAATTCAAGATGGATCCATAAATCCCCTAGATTTATAAGCCTTTTAGGCCCTCATAAGAGCCCATAAATTGCAAAAGTATGAACTATGACTGTATTTCATTTAGTAGTCCTTGGGTAAAAATATATTTATGAAGGTAAAGAGCAAAAACAACCTAGGAAGCATGGGAAAATTAAAAAAATATAATTTTAAGAAAAGGGGAGTGACATTAGGAATAAATTAACTATATCACAGCCTGTTGAAGAAGAAGTAGAAGGAAATATTTTATTTGAAGCATAATATAACCATTTTTTTAGTGAATCTCACAATGTAGAAACATTTCCGGATGAATATGAAGATGAAACTGGAATTGCAACAATAGAAACTCCAGTCATAGGAGTTGTTGAAAAACTTAGTGAACCCCACATAATTGTGGATGATGAAGTTGAAGAACCTTGTATACAAGTATAAGTTTTTTCCTTTGACGCAAATGAAGTTGAAGTTGTTGTAAAAGATGAAAATGATCTAGCAGGCATAGTCAAAATTGTTGAAGTAAAACAAGGCCAAGAAGAGTTGACTGCAAATAATTTCAAAGCAAAATATTTTTTATAACATTTGTGTTGTTTGTGAGTGTGCAGGCATTGAAAGAAATAATTCTCTTGCAGTGGTTGAAGGAAAAGAACAAGAACATGTGTCCAATAATTTTTAATGAAGATTTGAAATTTATTGAAGAATGGCTAGCAAAGCCCAAGTATGATGAAGACTACATAGACTATGTAGAAATAGAAAACATATATGTTGAATCTCTTCAAATCATTTTATGCAATGGAGCCTAGAATAAATAAGATACTACTGTGGTTTAATGTAGTAGAATTCCATTGAACAAGGCCAAGAACATTTTGATGAGGGTCAACAAACACGGAGCAAGCCCATATATGGAAATATTAAAGAACATCTATGCATGACAACACTACTGAACAACAAAAAAGTGTTGATGAACTTGCGTATGGTACATCCAATTGGACTGAACACTTGAAGAACAAATGAAGAAGAATAAAAATATTCAAAGATTCAAAACTTGTTGAAGAAAGCGTGTAAATAAACTACATCAACAAATCACAACAAATAAAGTGAAAATGAAATGTTTTATGTTAGCATAATGTATGTCGAGTTGAGACCAACAAGCATCATGTTTGGTATTTTGATGTAATCCCTTAGAGGCAGTGACATGGAAATTAAGATAGAGTTAAGAGTAATTTCTCCCGTCATAGCTTATGGTTGATATTAAGAAGGACCGTTCAAAGTAGCGATAATTTCACCCACAACATTTGTATTTGGTAGACAACATTTAAAACTTTGCTATAGTTAGCTGTGAATTGATGCTGAATCCATAAGTATCATTAATTTTAGTTTTTCTAAACCACATGATGGCCATGTGATGGGCAGTCTAAATATGCCCAACTCATCTCAACTGAGCTTGTATATTATTTTTTTTCCTTCAAGCTTGTTTAATGTCAATCATGAATCCCTCCCGATTTAGTGTTCCCATGCCACTCTGTAAGTTTCATCAATAGTCAATCCTACCAACCGTAAAAACTTCCAACAACCAAACTCTAATAGTCAAGGGAATTTTAACAATCCTCAACTATCTTGCTCAAGGAAATTTATAAAGATCCAATATTCCCTTTACTCATATCCAAGCCTTCCTTCAATGGAGATTTTTTAGGTTTCTGTTGCATGTTATTTTTCCTACATATGTCTGCACTCTAGTCCTATTATTCTTCTAATCGATTTTTTTATTCATGTTATTTATTCTCCTTAATAAAGAGTGTTTTAGTTCATCTTATTTAACTAATTTTTTTTTCTATTGTTATGAAGAAGTTTTTATTTAGATTAATTCTTTTTTTATTTTTGGCATGCACATGTTTTTATTGATTTATTATCTATTATTGGCATGCACATGCCTTCTTTAATTTATTATTTATTCATTTTGTATATTATTTTTCTCATTTAAATTTTATAAGTTATATCCTTTAATGTAGTTTTACCAAGGTTCTATAAAGGGTGTCATGGTCATCCACATGCCCTTGAAATACATTTTACTAATGTTATATTAAGGGTTCCATGTTTGTACACATGCCCTTCAAATAGAATTCACCATGGTACTATCAATAGCACCATGGTTATACACATGCCCTTCAAATATAATTTATCAAGATTTTGTAAGTGTGCCATGATCATACACACACCCTTCAAGTAGAATTTATCAAGTTTCTATAAGTGTGCCATGATCATATGCACACCCTTCAAATATAAATTTTTCAGCAGTGGGGACTTAATATGACAATTGAGGCCATGTTAAATAAATATTCTGATATCCTATTGAGAAAATAATGGTGACTAAGGAATAAGGTTCGCAACTTATTACGACAACATGCATGTTATGGAAAAAATTTGGGCTCACTTTTAAATTTGTTTCTTGGAAACATCTGAAGTTTGTTGTGTGCATTAACCCATACAACCCCATTATCAATGTGTGAAGAAATTCAAAATCATGATCCCATGAATTCAGACATGAAATGGGCATGCATCAAATAGCTCATGTAAAATCATCAAAATATCAATCATATTAGTTGATATTATATCCATACTCAATCCAATGTCTATGTCACAGTGATGACACTGTGCATTCAATGTTCACGTATGTATCATTTGATCTCATTTCTAGACCCATTCCAGAGTATACATGGAATTAACACCACACTTCGTTCAATTTGGACATGCGTTTCACCTAATGTCACATCAAAATTCAATGTGGATTCTATGTCGCATTGAAGACACTCTATGTTCAATGTGCACATGTGATTTCCCTGCCACACTTTAAAGAACTTGTCAAATAATCTAACACTCACTGTAAGATATATTTAGATTTATCATTTTCCTGCATCAATATCATAATTTATTGAGGACAATTATTTTCAGACATAAGTAAAGGTGAAACTCCATTGAATCATACTAATATGGATGAGCCTCACTAGAATGACACATTACAATTTCAAGGGTTTGTGTATGATCACGGTGTCATTGATAGCACCTTCATAAGGTCAATTTGAATGCCATGTGTACCATCGTGGAACCCTTAATAGCACCTTCACATGGTCTATTTGAAACAATTGTCTATGCTTATGGTGCCCTTGATAACACTTTGGTGAATTCTATTTTAAGGGCATATGTTGGACCATGACACCCTTGATAGAACCATGCTGAAATCTATTTCAAGGGAATTTGTATGACCATGGAATAATTGATAGAACTTGAGTAAAATTACATTAAGACATAGAACTTATAAAAGATAAATGAGAAAAAAAATGAATAAATAATAAAATGATTCAAAATAAAAATAGGTGCATAAAAAAAGCAAGCAATTAATTGAAGAGTAGATGAACTAAAACACACCATTAATCAAGGAGAATAAATAAAATAAAATAAAAATCAATTAAAGGAATAATTAGAATCAAGTGCACACACACATGTAGGAAAACTAACATGCAACACAAACCTAACAATACTCTATAAAATATTAGCAAGTAAATGAGTAAACAGAGCCTTGGATCTTTATATTTTTCCTCCAACAAGATGGTTAGAGATTGTTAAAATTACAATGACTATTAGAGATTTTTTTCCATGGACGTGTTTACAGTTCGGAGACCGAAATTTTGAATGATCCACTTCCAATCATGGATATATTATGATTCTTCCATACAACCTCGTTGTAGCACAAGAATCCCTACCGAAGAAGAGTACCCATTGCGAGTAGGCATGGTGGTAAAACAATTGATATTATGATTGAAAACTTTATTGATGTTCATTATATCTAAACAAATGTAGTACAAGAACATGAAAGGGTGGGAGCCTTTCAAATATCTTCCATAAAAACCAGGTTCAATGTGTAATTGTATTTCCTATTTAGTAATTGTAATGTGATATCAACATATTTATTTTTAAATGGAAAATTATGAAATTGTAAATGATATTAGATCTACAAATATATCACATAGGAGAGCAACCCACGAGATTTGGTATATTTTGTATCAGAGAAAGTTTTAGTAAACTAAGACCTTGTATGCACATTGCATTTATCACTATTGAATTGTTTTTAGAGATATACAACTCATCATTTTCACACTTTACCATCAATTATTTGATGGGAAAGTGTGGTGTCTACCCCTTAATTTTAAATTTTTTCCATTTTGTGACTTACTGAGATATTGATTACTGGGAATGTGAAAATTAATACATGGCGTTTTAGCTCGAATCCACTAGATTAATATTTATTCCATATTGATTTTGCACCATTGAGAAATATAGTATTTTGGGGATTTTATCTCTTGTTGTTGGTTAGGCTATGTTAGGTTTTTTGCTTATCTACTGAAGGTTGCCAAGCCTTTCCCATGGTTTGCAAGGCATAAAAGAGGAAATAAAATGGAGTAGATGATGTGTACAATTTATTTGGATATAACATGGAAATCTCAACTCATAAAACAAAAGTTGACATCCTTTAATGCATCAATTCTTATAATCTATTATGTTTATTTTTTCCTTCATTATGTTGTTATATTTTTCATTTGTCTTTAGGTGAAGGGTTAGGAAATGGTCCACTTTCACAACCTCGAATGTGAAATATATAGAATATGATCCTATATCAAGTATTTTCATAGAGGAGTTTCTTGAACACCCCGACGAGCTCGCCAGGGAGACTCGTGTATCTTTCTAAGAAACCCCCCTTCACACCAAGGGATGTTGTGTTTACCTTCTTTTTTTGGCCAAAGGACGTGGTCATTCTATAGTGACCTTCGATTCTTTCTGTAAGTTTGATATGGATATGTCAAGCAATGTATTCTCTGTTGATTTTTTTATGTTATAAGTCTTAAAGAGGTTCAGAAGGTTGTTAATCATAATCATATTCAGTCTCTACGTAGAGTTGGGATTGGGGGTCAAAAGGCTAGTTTTTTGAAGAATGTATTTTTATGGGTAGGATTTCTAGACCAATCTTATGGAAAAATACCTTTTTTGGAGAGGAGTATGGTTGAAAAGATGAATCCACAGGATAACAAGCCAGCTAATCTTGGATTCTCTAGCTTGTTGAGAACGAATGTAATAAAAATTTTGTACCATAAGTAATATAAGGAATTTCATCTTATAACAAACAAAAAAGTAAATTCATACAGATATGTTGATCCTCTCTTTTGACCTTATTTTCACAAACCATGTCATCCCTTTGACTTCATTATGACATCTAGTACCATCGGTAGTGGGGATTTCTCCCCTGCTACTTGCAAAATAACCTACCCTATATGAACTTGATCATAGGGTAGATTTCATGGTGCGAAGTATTTCTCAACTTCGAAGTCTAACAACAATAAATAATAAAAACCTTTTTTACTATTTTATATATTTTTATAACTAATAAAAACAAGAAAATTCATACCTTTCCATATGGGCCAGTGTAGCCATTTGAGGAAATGGTCCACTAGCTCCATGGTCTAGCTCTCTAGTCATCTGTCCTAGTGGTTTTCAGAAAAGGGGGAATGGATCCAAGTTTTTATGGACCAAGTTCAGCATACACCATGGGAATTATATGGAAAAAATATGGGAACAATGAAGAAATGTTAAAAGTTTCTGGAATGACCAGAAAGTGTAGGGATGGGACTAAAATTGTTTTTGGGGAGACCTTCACAATGTATTTATAGGATGATCCAAGGTTTTTTGACTCATGGTATTTGTCCAAATATTTTTACCCATTCTCATTTTAGGGTTTTTTGGTCCTTTTTGGAGAGAGTGGGGATAAGTCACAATAAACGGTCAACTTCCCTTCATTTATGGAGGAAGGAATAATATTTTTTTGGACCATATTTGGTGGAATTTTAGTTGTGAAGGTCAAAATGTAGGAAATAATGGTGGGAAAATGATGTATAATTAATCTTTGGACCATAGAGAGCTAGGTGAACTCTTTTTTGTGTTAACACCATCTATGTGCTTATGATTTGCATCCTAATACTACCCTTTAATGCATTTCAATGTAAAGATTACTATTTTGTTTATTTTTATTTCTTTAATGGATTAATTTGAAAATTTTCAAGATAGCTAATTGATAACAAAACATTTATGTGAAGTTTTAGGTACTACAATTTTTTAGTACCACTTGGTACCACTTCAATGTTCCATATGGTTGTAGGTTTCTAATAAGTAATTAGGCACATGTTTTTTTTTGTGTGGCCACAATAGTGTTCTATGCTGTAGAGATTGTCCCCAAACCTATTCAATTTGTCTAATATACTTGGTTAATTGAAGTGGTTAGAGTGGTATTAATGCCAAAAATGTAGATGATTCAATATTGTTGATATTCTAGTTTTATTGTATTTCCTTATCTTCAGACACTTGTGCGATGAGGATGAATTTGATCTCTCTAATTTTGTTCCTAGTTTACTATCATTGAGGCTAGTATCATGGTGTATCACTCCTCTACATTGGGCATTTATAATATTTGAGGGGTTCCAATCCCAATTGATATGTTTTTGTATTTTTTGTATATACTTGTTCTCATTTCAAAACTACGCCACTCAACTGTATGAAGAATTAGAGGAATATAAGAAATATTTATATTTATTCCTATAAATAGTGGTGAGATGTCAATGTAGGCTTGTTTATACTCAATGTTAATGGATAATTCATATTTCTTAAATCATGTTTGTGGATACTATAATGTAGTCAAGGCTCACCCACCAAAAGGAGAGGGCCCATGTTCCTAGAGAAGTAAAGTATATCTTTTCCCACAATCTTCTCATTTACATTGTGTTGAGGCCTGGAAATTTGCAGGAAACAATAGTAAGGGATTCTCCCTAATTAGTGTTCCCGACTAGCCCGTGACTGTTTGGTGTAGGGAATCTGTCCAGTTTGCGGTCCAGCTACCGTAGGTCAAGTAACAAAGGGGTTTACCGGTTGTGGCCCGGTCCACCGTATGTTTTGTATTTTTGACTTAATGTATGATATGCGTGTGCCTAATTAACAATGCAGGGTGATAAAGATGCAAAGAGTAGTCACAATGTGATGCCTAGGTTCTTACCTCTCGTCTTAGAACTCACAAGCATCTAAATCATATATGCATGAAAATAAATACTAACTAAACTATCTCTAAAGAGCGGGTTATTAATTCATGAGTAATGCATAGTTGTCCATGTGTTATGGTAAATCACAGATAGCTATTCTTAAAACAAAACATATCAACATGAATAAAAGTATACATGATAAGATAGCTCATCAATAGTTAACTCCCATTACTCATAGTGGAAAAACATCATAAATGTACTGAAGAACATTCAGACAAGAACATAGGTTCAAGAAGTTAGAACGCTCTTACAGCTAATGAGACATAGTTGAAAACAAAATAGTTCACATTCAACATTGCTCATTTAATCACATTGATACATTCCACTTGGCACTTTCTCCAATAGGAAAAATGTGTAGTCTCTGGTTTGTAAAACGAAATAGTTCCTCTTACAAGTAATAGTTTACAAGTTTTTGAGAGGGAAAAATCCCTCTGTCAGTTCTAGCTTTCAAATATTTAAACTCAAACAGTAGACCGCTTGGGCTCTCCAAAAATGCTTCATCTTCCCATTTTATTTTCTGTACATATTCAATATTTGCTTAGTAACTGATAAATCTTTTGGGTCTATGCCTTTGTCGCTATTCACTTTGTCATTTCCTTTGTTTGTCTTTCTTGCAATCCTGCTGGCCACAGTTCGACCTTTTCCAAAACTGCCCCGCTCGGCCTTCGCGCTGCGGCAATCTGAAAAGTCCTTTGAGCCCACCTGTGATTCATCAAAGTGTATCATTCACTAGGATTACATTCTAAAACAAAACTTCAAATTCTATCAATCAAACGACTGCTCAACAAGAAAGATCCTGCGTTGCATTATTGGTAACATAGCAGGGTAGACTTATCCATGGCCGCATAGGCGGGCCTAATAGGCGATGAGTGCTGTGAATCGCTTAAGAACTTTGGAGTCGAAAAATTTAAGACTTAAGCTATGTGCGGGAAAAGTTCAAATCAAAAGTTGGAAGGACAACGACATCGGAAAGCAAGTGATTCGCACAGCCACAACGGCGGAAAGAAAAAGACTATGGACAAGAAACCTTCGCATCGGCAGCAGAACGCTTTTCATTTTGGGTAGCTAGTTGGTTTGAGAGCTGCAACGGTGGAAGCAAAAAGGTTATGGACATGCGACTAGAAGGCCGACATGCATCGGCGGGCGGAGATCTTTATACATTGGGTGCTTAGACGATTTGGGAGCCACAACGCCGAAAGGGGAACAGAGAAGAACCTCCGATCGAACTGAAAAATACAAGTGCTAAGTGTTTGAAAACTTAAGAATTTAGCAAAGGTTAAAACTGTTTCACCTCCGAGACAACAGTTTCACAAGAATAGAAGGTCCAATTCAGCAAATAGCCTCAAACCATGCGACCTATAACAAATTTCAAACACTAGCAACTTCCAGAAACATAACGAGCATTAATATTCAGAATCACTCAAAATTAAAGCATGATCAAACAGGCTCACGAGTCCAAACGATTTAAAGCAACACTAAATCAAAAAAAAGGGGGGGGGGGCAAAATTTGAAAAAATTGGGGAGAACAGTTGCAGCTGTAACAATTGGCACCTACCTGGTGAACCTAGATCTCTGCACAATTTCTCCCTTAAGTAACAGACTGTTCAATAATAAACCACCATGTTGAATTCTTCTAGATGTATGGATTTCCCAAATGGCAAATATATGTATTTTTAATCATTGAGGGTAGTCCAATTTAGGAAAATGGAAACCCATATTTCAAAGTCAAGATAACTCTTTCGAGGCCAGGAGTATGAGTTTCATTTTTACCTTTGTCTTCGGGTAGATTCCATCTTGGACACCATAGGATTGTAACATCTGCTAAACAGAAATATTCATTTGTTCCTCATTCCCATGTCGTTTTGCACTCTTTTGTGCTTTTGGACTTTCGTCCTTTTTGAGTCCTCCTCATGCCTTTCTTTCAGAATTTTTTATTCAGGCTCCTCTATCCATAGTGTCCTTTTGTGTGAGAGATGTATTTAATTTTCAGCTCATGGACAGAGAGGAACTTTTGGCAATTTTATACTCATATGATTTATTACTTTGTTTTGATACACATTGCTTTCTTAGGAGTTTTGACTCTTCATAGCATTTTGGCTTTCAATTCTTGGCATGGGATCATTTATATATAATATGTTGTTTAACCTGCTTCCTTTCCATGGGTCTTTAGTTGTCACCCCTTAAGACATCTTTTAAGTGTGAGATGGATGGAGCCTCGAAATAGTATTCTAGACCTTTTAATCTTGAGTTACTTGATAGGGATTAAGCAGGAATTCAATGCGTGCATAGCCATTTAGGAAAACTGCTAAACTAGAAGAAATTCTATCACATAAAGCCATGATACACAGTCTCATAATCAAGGATTAGTTAGTCCAGAATTCTAATGCTCTCCATGCAACCAAAACTTGCTTATTTTATTGAAATCAAACAAAAATTTAAACTAAAACAAAACCAAAACTCATGACTCAAAGACTCAAAAGACAACCAAGCCAGATTATTTATATACAAGCTAGAAAAGCACGGACGAAACTCAGGAAAATAAGGCTTGAGAACTAAACCATTTACTGGTAAGTTCTCTTCCCACCCTTGCAGATCTTGTAACTTATAAGTGGAAGGGCAAAGTTTCACCGCAATCTGGAAAGGACCTACCCACAACTGTTGGAACTTCGTGTGTTTTCCTTTCTCATCATGGGGGTGATCCCACTTGAGAACCAAATATCCCACCTCAAAGTCTTTTGTTCCTACCTTATGTTTGTCGAACCATCTCTTTATGACCTCTTGCTACTGCTTAAAGCACTCTCTGGCTTTAGATCCAGCCTCTTCTACTTTCAGGAGATTATATATCCTTATTTGCAAAACTTCATCATCTGACCATCTAGATTCTTGAGCTATTATGGAAGAGGGCAGCATGATATTAGGAGGAAGAATGGATTCTTTACCATACATAAGGGTGTATGGAGACACTCCTATCGAATACTTGGGGGTGACTCTATCGTCCCAAAGGGCGTTTGGTAGCGCTGAGTGCCAACTCCTTTGGTTTTCTATCACAGTCTTCTTTAAAATTCTAATCAGATTTTTGTTAGTAGACTCATCCAGGCCATTTCCTAGTGGATAGTAATTAGCAGAATAATGCAACTTTATTCCTTTCTCATGAGTGAAAGCAGTTAATTTAATCGACGAAAAGTAGGTAGCATTATCAAAAACTACAGAAACTAGAACTCCAAACCTGGTCATGACATGGTCCTGCAAGAAGCTGATGACCGCGTCCTCATTTATTTTGCATAGCATGATGGCTTCGACCTAGCGAGTGAAGTAATCAGTAGCAGTCAGAATGTACTTGTGTTGTAAGGAAGAGTTTGGCTTTATCTCCCCAATAATATCCAACCCCCATTGCTCGAACGGTTCCGTGATCATTACAGGCTTCAATGGTGCGGCCGCTTTAGATTGTCTTCCACTACACCTTTGACAAATGTCACATTTCCTGACATGGGCATGTGCATCTTTAAAAAGCATGGGCCAATAGTAACCGGCTCTGAGAATTTTGTGAGATGTAGTATCTCCTAAAAAATTCCCTCCAGCAGGCCCGTCATGTAACTATGTCATTACTTTCGTCGCATCTTCTTTCTCTAAGCATGTAAGAAGAACCCCGTTGTAATTTTTTCTGAATAATACTCCTTCAACAATTTGATAGGAGGCTGATTTGAGACATAGTGCTCTTCTTTGCTTAGAATTCCAATTTTCTGGAAACAACCCCACCTGCAAGTAATGCACGAGGTCTCTATACCAAGATTCAGGAGCTGTAAATGAAGGACATACATCCATCAAATGTGATTCAGCCTCGTCTTCCCAGGTGTGTTCATTGTTGTTCCCATTTTCATCCATTAGTCTGCACAACCCCTGCCCTTTGACTATAGAAGCTGGCTTGAATTCGAGGTCATACTCTTGAAGAGCTGTTACCCAATTGCCCCTTCTTTCTCCTAATTGCTTCTGTACAAACAGGGACCTTACAGTTGGGTATGGGACGATCACCTTAGTGCAATTTTTTAATATGTAGGGCCTGAATTGTTTCACTACTTTGAATATTGCATAAGCTTGTTTATCAATAGCTGGGTAATTTAATTCGGCTCCTTGTAGACCAGTTCTCATGAAAGATATTGGGAATTCATGCCCCCCATCTTCTTTTTGAGTAAGCACAGCTGCTAACGAATCATCAGATGCAAAAGTATACAAAATGAAATCTTTATCGAAATCTGGAATTTTTAGGGAAGGTGTGTGTGCAATAGCAGTTTTAATCTTGCTGAATGCATTCTTCTCAATCTCGGTCCATTTGAACTGTGCGCTTTGCTTCACCATTTACTGCAGAGGTTTGACAATCTGGGCAAAATCTGGCACGAATCTTCGTAGGAAGTTTATTGTTCCCATAAATGATTGCATCCCCTTTTTATTATGGGGCAATGGAATCTGTTCAATTTCTTTGATCCTTTCCGAATCTATAGATATTCCTTTCTTTGAAACTACGTGCTGCAGCAACTTACCCTCTGTGATAGCGAACACACACTTTTTGGGATTGAGTGAGATGCCATATTTCTGACAGTGTTCAAAAATATGCCTTAGATGGAATGCGTGTTCTCCTCTCCTCTTTGAGAATATCATAATATCATTGAGGTATATTACAACACTATGGCCAATCAAACCATGGAATGCTATGTCCATAGCCCTCTGGAACGTGGCTCTAGCGTTTATAAGCCCAAAGGGAATTCTTCTGTAAGTGAAAGTTCCCCATCTGGTTCTGAACATTGTTTTCAACCTGTCTTGTTCGGCTACTAATACTTGATTGTAGCCTGAGAAACCGTCTAATAGCGAAAATAGTTCAGAACCTGAGACCATTTGTAGCAGTTGTTCCATGGGTGGAACATGATAGTTATCTTTATTTGAAGCGTGGTTCAAATTCCTGAAATCCATGCATAGCCTAATCTCTCCAGACTTTTTTCTCACTAGCACCATATTTGAGACCCATTCAGAGTGTCTTACCTTAAAAATGATTCTAGCATCCAATAATTTCTTAACTTCACTCTGAATGAGCGGCTCCAATTTGGGGTGCATTTTCCTCAAAGGTTGCTGATAAGTTTTGATGCCAGCTTTGATTGGGATAACATGCTGGATGATGCTGGTGTCATACATCTTTAAATCTGCGTAAGCCTAGGCGAACACATCTTTGTATTGATTAAAAAGACTGATGAACTTATCTCTTTTTGCTAGTGAACAACATTTTCCAAGATTCACATATTTAGGATTTGTCTCAGTCCCTAGATTTATCAGCTTGTACTGTAGAGATGAGCTGTGGGTCTTCACGTTTGCTGGTCTTCTGAACTTTTCATTTAAATCGAACATTCATTCTAAGGTTCTGACTCCTTTAGGGATGAAATTATCATACTTCAACTCGGCCTGATGTTCTTCATCATCTATAATTGCTCCTTTAAACACCTCGTCATTGGTTAAGAATTCTATAATCTGTTGATCATCGTCGAACACTCATAAGTTAGTAATCATATCAGGTACCCAGGGCTTGAAAATCAATTCAACGGAGCATCGATTATTAGTAGGCACAAGCCTAGCAGCTGACGTGGCTAACAAGTTAGCTGCTGAATTTTTAAGTCTTGGAATTGAAATAATATTAAATGTGTTAAAACATTTGAGTAGGTCCCATACCCCATTTTGATAAGCCTTTAAGTGAGGGGAAACACAATGTATTTGATTCCGTACTTGTTTAACAATTATTTCAGAATCTCCAAAAACTTTTAGATTACTTACCTTTAATTCGATTACTTTCCTTAAACCCTACACCAGTGCTTCATACTCATCCGTGTTATTTGTACATTCAAACTCTAATATACATGAAAGAAAATGTTTATTATTCTTGGGGTCGATCAAGACACAGTCGGCCCCTGACCCTTCTAATGTCTTAGAGCCATCAAAAAACAATGTCCATAAATCACTAACTATTGCATGAGAATCTACTCCTACCACTAAGTCTACTATTTTACAGTCGATTTCATCAGCCCATGAGAATCGAAGGAGTTCAGGCTAGGTGTCTGTCACGTCGCTGGCTTCTTCTGCTTGGTAATTTCCTGGTTCCAACTCAATAAAATAATTTCCCAACACAGAATCCGCTGGTTCATTCTTCTCCTCAAGTCGAGTAACGTTGTATTTCATGTGAGGCTCCCTCAAAATCTTAATTTGGTTTGGACTTCCTTTATACGGAAGCCATAGATGTGACCAATCAGAGGCAAAATACCCATTTAGTTTCGCTGACCAATCTCTGCTAAGGACAAGCCCATAAGCGTCTGGTATATCGGCTACCACGATATCAATGCCTTGGCACACTTTATCATTTGACGACAGGCGTACTAGGACATCCTCCATCTCACCAATTACCTTTACATCCTTCCTGTCCAATTGAACAACCCTCCATGTGGATGGCTTAGGCTACCCGTTTATCTTTTTACAGACTGATATTGGTATGATGTTAACCAACACCCTTGAGTCTACCAAGCAATTATGTACATTGTGATTAAAAATTTCAAAAGTGAGGATTAAACGTGGATGTTTTCTCTTAGACTTACCTCCAATGCTGGTTTCTCCGATTTCTTCTTCCTCTTTAGGCCAATTGTCAGCGGGCAGCCTCTCATCCGATGCTTCGAGCGCCTTCAATAGTGTTTCCTTTTGCTGCGGTACTTTACACATTTCAAATAGTGAAACAGTCGCCTTTACCTTCTTTATATATTCCACGATGTCATAATCCATTTGTGGTTCAATGGGGTGCGGTTTATCAACATCATTTTTTCTTCATTTGGTTTGGCCAACATATCATTCTTCCTAGGATCTTGGCTGGTAATGGTGAATTCGGGAATTTTATCAGCTGCGGATTTATTTCGGAATTTCTTAACATTTTTCTGCATCCTTTTGATCGTTGGGAGTATGATACTGTCTTCTTTAATCAACCCTTGGCTCCTTGTTGTTACGTTGGTTTCCATGAAGTCCTTATAGCCTTGATTTTTTTCCTCTTCAGCATCAAATAATGAAACAAAATTCTGCAGAACCATGGTTTCCTCTTCTTGTTCCTTTGTTGAGGTAGTACTCTCCTTTCTTTCTTCATCTCCATCTTCTATTAATTTAGAATCCAACAGCTGATTCATAACCAATGTCATTGATTTTATCCATTGAGGAAAATTCTTTTACGAGTGTGGTTGTTGATGGAAATTGCAAAAATTGTCCATTCCCACCTCTGTTAAATTCATAGATGTAGAATTGTGTGGAGGAGGTTGGGATTGATTATTATCCTCCCTCTTCTTATAATAGGGCTTGTATAACTTCTGAGCTTCCTTTTATTTTTCTAAGTCTATAATTTTGTTGGAAAGATTCTGCATCATTTTTTCCATACTCTTGAAATCTGGTGATTGTTCTTCCTTAGGCTTAGCAAACAACAATGCTTTCCTTCCCACACTTTTCTCTCCTGATCGTTCTGGGTAATATTCAATACTTTCTCTTTATGCCTCTACCTTTTCTGCCTCCTCATACGTCTCTACCAATGTGGGCTTGGCCTTTATTTTGGCAAACATCGCCAGCTCGAGTCCTAAAGCTGAAGTATAATATTCAATCAGGAATTTATTTGAAGGTTTGTCAGCTTCAGAAAAATCCTTGCGGTATGCTGCAAATATTTGAGTAAAGCTGTGCACCTTCTCCTTTCTCTCCTTCTTCAAGGCACATAGTCCTTTCATGAGGGATGCGTGTGTCTTTTGAGTCACATACTTACTTCTAAAGATTCTCTCGAAGGTATCCCAATCAAGGATAGAATTTGCAAGCAACCCAAAATACCATGATGCTGCAGCTCCTTTAAGGGTGTGCGGGAAAAGTCTGCAAACTACATCTTCATACTCCCCCACCCTTAACCCTTCTATGGCCAAGTAAAAGCTTTGCAGGTGGTCATCTACTAGTATCTTCTCACTTGGGTCGAATTTGGGTAGCAGCTTTTCAAAGGATTGAGGTAAATCATGTAACGGAGGTGTCAAGTTCAAAGGTGATCTACCTCTCCAGGAAGGTAGTGGATTTGGTGGGTTGGGTGGTTGATTGGCATTTACGCCTACCATGAGTCTGGGTGGAGAGTGAGGAGGTGAGAAAATAGGAGTGTGAGCAGGAGAACTATGAGGAGTATATGGGCCTTCTTGATTCAAAGGCAGTACAACTTCCTGTAGGGCTGTTTCTACAAGCTCTTCCCAATCCTCCACTAGCACTGAGTCTTCCAATATAGGACGGTCCTTCCTTTTATATTCTCTTCTGGGAAATTCAGGGATGATCGACAATCCTCCAATCTTCTTCACATATGCCCTAGTGTGTCTTCTCAGATTATTAACAACCTCGTTGTCAACAGAAAACAAATGTTCTCTACTCTTTTCTTCTGGAATTGGTCTATGAAGCCCACTTCTTTCAGAACAGTCACCGGTGGAATAATCTTGGGAAAATAGGTATCCTCGACCAGCCATGCACTGGCGGCCTTCCTTATAGCACCAAAAACTATTGAGGGCTGGAAATTCGCAGGCAACAATAGCAAGGGATTCTCCCCAGTCAGCGTTCCCAACTAGCGCGTGACTGTTTGGTGTAGGGAATCCGTCTGGTTTGCGGTCCGGCTACCATAGGTCAAGTAACAAAGGGGTTTACCGGTTGCGGCCCGGTCCACCGTATGTTTTTTATTTTTGACTTAATGTATGATATGCACATGCTTAATTAACAATGCAGGGTGATAAAGATGCAAAGAGTAGTCACAATGTGATGCGCAGGTTCTTACCTCTCGTCTTAGAACTCACAAGCATCTAAATCATATATGCATGAAAATAAATACTAACTAAACTATCTCTAAAGAGTGGGTTATTAATTCATGAGTAATGCATAGTTGTCCATCTGTTATGGTAAATCACAGATAGTTGTTCTTACAACCAAACATATCAACATGAATAAAAGTATACATGATAAGATAACTCATCAACAGTTAACTCCCATTACTCATAGTGGAAAAACATCATAAATGTACTGAAGAACATTCATACAAGAACATAGGTTCAGGAAGTTAGAATGCTCTTACAGCTAATGAGACACAGTTGAAAACGAAATAGTTCACATTCAACATTGCTCATTTAATCACATTGATACATTCCACTTAACACTTTCTCCAACAGGAAAAATTTGCAGTCTCTGGTTTATAAAATGAAATAGTTCCTCTTACAAGAAATAGTTTACAAGTTTTTGAGAGGGAAAAATCCCCCTATCAGTTCTAGCTTTCAAATATTTAAACTCAAGCAGTAGACCACTTGGGCTCTCCCAAAATGCTTCATCTTCCCATTTTATTTTCTGTACACATTCAAGATTTGATTAGTAACTGATAAATCTTTCGGGTCTGTGCCTTTGTCGCTATTCACTTTGTCTTTTCCTTTGTTTGTCTTTCTTGCAATCCTGCTGGCCATGGTTCAACCTTTTCCAAAACTACCCCGCTCAGCCTTCGCACCACGGTATTCTGAAAATTCCTTTGAGCCCACCTGTGATTCATCAAAGTGTATCATTCACTGGGATTACATTCTAAAACAAAACATCAAATTCTATCAATCAAATGGCTGCTCAACAAGAAAGATCATGCATTGCATTACTGCTAACATGGCAGGGTAGACTTATCCATGGTCTCATAGGCGGGCCTAACAGGCGATGAGTGCTATGAAACACTTAAGCACGTTGAAGTCAGAAAATTTAAGACTTAAGCTGTGGGCGGTAAAACTTCAAGTCGGAAGTCGGAAGGACAACGACATCATAAACCAAGTGATTCGCACAGCTGCAACGGCGGAAAGAAAAAGACTACGGACAAGCGACCTTCGCATCGGCGGTGGAGCGCTTTTCATTTCGGGTAGCTAGTTGGTTTGAGAGCCGCAATGGCGGAAGAGAAAAGGTTATGGACATGCGACTAGAAGGCCAACACGCATCAACGGGCAGAGTGCTTTATACATCGGGTGCTTAGCCGATTTGGGAGCCGCAATGGAGAAAGGAGAACAGATAAGAACCTTCGATCGAACTGAAAAATACAAGTTCTAAGTGTTTGAAAACTCAAGAGTTTAGCAAAGGTTAAAACTGTTTCACCTCTGAGACAGCAGTTTCACAAGAATAGAAGGTTCGATTCAACAAATAGCCTCAAACCCTCTGACCCACAACAAATTTCAAACACCAGCAACTTCCAGAAACATAACGAGCATTAATATTCAGAATCACTCAAAATTAAAGCATGATCAAATAGGCTCACGAGTCCAAATGATTTAAAGCAACACTAAATAAAAAAAAGGGCGGGGGGGGGGATTTGAAAAAAATGGGGAGAACAGTTGCAACTGTAACACATTGTAATTGAATTTGTGTGTTTTAAGAATCGAATTTATATTATACTGATGTTCTCTCCATATGCAAATATTCCCCATCTATTTAGTTACAATAAATCATTTTATGCACAAACAAAATAATGTATAACTATATGTTCAATGCAAAATATTTACATAAATCATGTTCCTACATATATGTGCACTCTAGTCCTATTATTCTTCTAATCAATTGTTTTATTCATGTTATTTATTCTCCTTAATAACGAGTGTTTTAGTTCATCTTATTTAACTAATTTTTTTTCGTTGTTATGCACAAGTTTTTATTTATATTAATTCATTTTTTTATTTCTAGCATGCACATGTTTTTATTGATTTATTATTTATTATTGGCATGCACATGAATTCTTTAATTTATTATGTATTCATTTTGTAAATTATTTTTCTCATTTAAATTTTATAAGTTATATCCTTTAATGTAATTTTACAAAGGTTATATCAAGGGTGTCATGGTCATCCAAATGCCCTTGAAATACATTTTACTAATGTTATATCAAGCGTTCCATGTTTATACGCATGCCCTTCAAATAGAATTCACCATGGTACTATCAAAAGTGCCATGGTCATACACATGTTCTTCAAATATAATTTCTCAAGGTTCTATAAGTGTGCCATGATCTTACAAATGACCTTCAAGTAGAATTTATCAAGGTTGTATAAGTATGCCATGATCGTATGGATGCCGTTCAAATATTCATAAATATCAACCATATGAGTTGATATCATATCCAGACTCGATCCAAGGTCTATGTCACATTGATTCAATTGTGCACTAAATGTTCACATATGTATCTCTTGGTCTCATATCCAAACCTAGTCATAGAGTATACATGGAATTAACACCACAGTGCATTCAATGTGGACATGTGTTTCACCCAATGTCACATCAAAATTTAATGTGGATTCTATGTGACATTGATGACACTCTATATTCAATGTGAACATGTGCTCCATTCCACACTTTAAAGAACTTTTAAAATAATATAACAATCATTGTAAAATATATTTAGATTTATCATTTTTATACATAAATATCAGAATTTATTGAGGACAATTGTTTTCATACATAAGTAAAGGTGAAACACCATTAAAGCATACTAATATAGATGAGCTTGACTAGAATGGCACGTTGCAATTTGAAGGGTTTGTGTATGATCATGGTGTTGTTGATAGCACCTTATTAAGATCAATTTGAATGGAATGTGTACCAGCATGGAACCCTTAAGAGAACCCTCATATGGTCTATTTGAAACAATTGTCTATTCTTATGTCACCCTTGATAACAGTTTGGTGAATTCTATTTTAAGGGCATATGTTGGACCATGAAACCCTTGATAGAACCATGGTGAACTCTATTTCAAGGGAATTTGTATGTCCATGGCATCCTTGATTGAACCTTGGTAAAATTACATTAAAATATAGAACTTATAAAAGATAAATGAGAAAAAAATGAATAAATAATAAAATTATTTAAAATAAAAAATAGGTGCATAAAAAAGAAAACAATTAATTAAATATGAGATGAACTAAAACACACCATTAATTTTAAATTTCTCCAATTTTGTGACTTACTGAGATACTGATTACCAGAATGTGAAAATTAATCCAAAGAGTTTTGGCTCAATAATGATTTTGCGCCATTGAGAAATATAGTATTTTGGGGATTTGATCGCTTCTTGTTTGTTAGGCTATGTCAAGTTTTGTGCTTATCTACTAAAGGTTTCCAATCCTTTCCCGTGTTTTGCAAGACATAAAAGAGGAAATAAAATGTAGTATATGATGTGTACAATTTATGTGGATATAACATGGAACTCTCAACTCATAAAACACAAGTTGACATCCTTTAATGCATCAATTGTTATCATCTATTATGTTTATTTTTTCCTTAATTTTTGTTATATTTTTCAATTGTCTTTAGGTGAAGGGTTAGGAAATGGTCCACTTTCACAAGCTTGAATGCGATTAGGAATGTCAAATATATAGAATATGATCGTCTATTAAGTATTTTCATAGAGAAGTTTCTCTACCACCCTGATGATCTTGATAGGGAGACTCATACCTCTCCTCCAAGTAATCCTCCTGCATAGTAACAGATGTTTTCTTTGCCTACTTTTTTTGGAAAGAGGAAGCGATCATTATGTAGTGACCTTCAATGCTTTCTGCAAGTTTGATATGGATATGTAAAACTATGTATTTTTGTTTATTTTTTTTTTAATTTATAAGTCTTAAAGAGGTTCAGAAGGTTGTTAATCATAATCAGAATCAGTCTCTACGAAGAGTTGGGATTGGGGGTCGTAAGGCCATTTTTTTGAAGAATGTCATTTTGTGGGTAGGATTTTTAGACCACTCTTATGGGAAATTTCCTTTTTTGGGCACGAGTATGGTTGAAAATATGAATCCACATGATAACAAGCCGGCTAATCCTGGGTTCTCCATCTTTTCGAGAACGAATGTAGTAACATTTTTTTACCATAAGTAATATAAATAATTTCATCTTATTAAAAAAAATGTATTTCCATACATATATGTTTATCCTCTCTTTTGACCTTATTTTCACAAACCATGTCATCAATTTGACCTCATTATGTCATCTAGTAACATCGGTAGTGGGGATTTCTCCCCTACTACCGACAAAAGCACCTACGTTATATGAACTTGTTCATAGGGTAGGTTTCATGGTATGAAGTATTTCTCAACTTCGAATTGTAACAATTAATAATAATAACAACATTTTTTATTATTTTATATATTTTTCCAACTAATAAAGATAGGAAAAATACACCTTCAATATGGGCCAGTGTAGCCATTTGAGGAAATGGTCCACCACCTCCACGGTCTGGTTCTCTAGTCGTCTCCATTAGCAGTTGTCAGAAAAGGGGGAGTGGATCCAAGTTGGTATGGAGCAATTTCAACATACACCGTGGAAAAAATATGGTAAAAATATGGGAACAATGGAGAGAGGCTAAAAGTTTCTGGAATGACCAAAAAGTGTAGGAATGTGAATAAAAGTACTTCTGTGGAGATCTTCACAATGTAGTTATAGGATGATCCAAGGTTTTTAGACCCATGGTAATTACCCATGATATTTTATTGTGCATGGTATTTGTCCATGTTTTTTAACCCACTATTATTTTAGGTTTTTTTGGTCCTTTTTGGAGAGAGTGGGGATAAGTCACAATAAATGGTAAAATTCCCTTCATTTAAGGGGAAAGGAATAATATTTTTTTCGACCATATTTGGTGGAATTTTAGGTGTGAAGGTCAAAATGTAGGAAATAATGGTGGGATAATGACGTATAATTAAGATTTGGACCATAGAGAGCTAAGTGAACAATGCTTTTTGTTAACACCATCTATGTGCTTATGTTTGCATCCTAATACTACCCTTAAATGCATTTCAATGTAAATATTACTATTTTGTTTATTTCCATTTATTTAATGGATTAATTTTAAAATTTGCAAGATAGCTAATTGATAACAAAACATTTATGTCAAATTTTAGGTACTACAATTTTTCAGTACCATTTGGTACCACTTCGATGTTCTATATGGTTCCAGGTTTCTACTAAAGAATTAGGCACATGATATTTTTATTTTGTGGCCACAATAGTTTTCTATGTTGTAGAGATTGTGCCCAAGCGTCTTCGGTTCGTCTAATATACTTGGTCAATTGAAGTGGTTAGTGTGGTCTGTGTGCCAATACTATACATGATTCGATATTGTTGATATTCTATTTTTATTGTATTTCCTTATCTTGAGACACTCATGCAATGAGGATAAGTTTGATCTCTCTAATTTTGTTCCTAATATACTATCATTGACACCACGATGATGGTGTATCACTCCTCTGCATTGAGCGTTTATAATATTTTAGGGGATCCAATCCCAATTGAGATGTTTTTGTAATTTTTGTATATACTTGTCGCATTTCAGAACTAAGGCACTCAATTATATGAATAATTAGAGGACTATAATAAATATTTGTATTTATTCCTATCAAGAGTGGTGTGATGTCAATGTAGGCTTGTTTAAACTCAATATTAATGGATAATTCATATTTCTTAAATCATGTTTGTGGATACCATGTAACATAATGTAGTCAAGGCTCATCCACCAAAAAGGAAAGGGCCCATGTTCCTAGAGATGTTCCTAGAGAAGTAAAGTATATATTTTCCCATATTCTTTTCATTTACATTGTAATTGAATTTTTTTGCTTTCAGAATCAAATTTATATTATATTGATATTCTCACTATATGCAAATATTCTCCATTTATTTAATTACAATAAATCATTTTATGCACAAACAAAATAATGCATAACTATATGTTCAACGCAAAATATTTACATAAATCATGTTCCTACATATGTGTGCACTCTAGTCCTATTATCTTCTAATCATTTTTTTTATTCATGTTATTTATTCTCCGTAATAAAGAGTGTTTTAGTTCATATTATTTAACTAATTTTTTCCATTGTTATGCACAAGTTTTTATTTAGATTAATTTTTTTTTGTATGCACATGTTTTTATTGATTTATTATCTATTATTTTTATGCACATGACTTCTTTAATTTATTATTTATTCATTTTGTAAATTATTTTTCTTATTTAATTGTATAAGTTATATGCTTTAATGTAATTTTATGAAGATTCTATCAAGGGTGTCATGGTCATCCACATGCCCTTGAAATACATTTTACTAATGTTCTATCATTGGTGCCATGTTTGTACACATTCCCTTCAAATAGAATTCACCATGGTACTATCAAGAGCTTCATGGTCATACACATGCCCTTCAAATATAATTTATCAAGTTTCAATAAGTGTGCAATGATCATATCCATGCCCTTCAAGTAGAATTTATCAAGGTTCTATAAGTGTTCCATGATCATATGCATGCCCTTCAAATATACATTTTTCATCAATGGGGACTTAATACGAGAATTGAGACCATGTTAACTCAATTTTCCCATATGCTATTGAGAGAATAATGGTGACTTAGGAAAAACTTTCACAACTTGTTATGACAACATGCATGTTATGCAAAAACTTCTGGCTCACTTTTGAATCTGTTGCTTAGAAGCATCTGATGTTTGTTGTATGCATTGACCCATACAACCCTGTTATCAATGTGTGGACTTATTCGAAATCATTATCCCAGGTCTTCACACATGAAATGCACACGCATCAAATAGCTCATGTAAAATAATAAAAATATCAATCATATTAGTTGATATCATATCCAGACTCAATCCAAGGTCTATGTCACATTGATGCCACTATGCATTCAATGTTTGCATATGTATCACTTGATCTCATATCTAGATCCATTCCAGAGTATACCTGGAATTAACACCACATTGGATTCAATGTGGACATGTGTTTCACCTAATGTCACATCACATTAAATGTGGATTCAATGTGAAATTGATGACACTCTATGTTCAATGTGCACATGTGCTTTCCCTACCACACTTTAAAGAACTTGTCAAAAAATATAACATTCACTATAACATATATTTAGATTTATCATTTTCATGCATCAATATTAGAATTTCTTGAGGACAATTATTTTCATACATAAGTAAAGGTGAAACACCATTAAAGCATACTAATATGGATGAGCCTTACTAGAATGGCACATCGCAATTTGAAGGGTTTGTGTATGATCATGGTGTCGTTGATAGCACCTTGGAAAGGTCAGTTTGAATGGCATGTGTGCCATCATGGAACGCTTAATAGAACCTTCATATGGTCTATTTGAAACAATTTTCTATGCTTATGATGTCCTTGATAACACTTTGGTGAATTCTATATTAAGGGCATATGTTGGACCATGACACCGTTGATAGAACCGTGGTGAACTCTATTTCCAGGGAATTTGTATGACCATGGCATCCTTGATAGAACCTTGGTAAAATTTCATTAAAATATAGAACTTAGAAAAGATAAATGAAAAAAAAGGAATCAATAATAAATGATTTAAAATAAAAATAGGTGCATAAAAAAAACAATTAATTAAAGAGGAGGTGAATTAAAACAAACCATTAATCAAGGAGAATAAATAAAATAAAATAAAAATCAATTAAATAAATTAGAATCAAGTGCACACATACATGTAGGAAAAATAACATGCAACACAAACCTAACAATACTATATACAAGATTAGCAAGGAAATGAGTACACTGAATCTTGGATCTTTATCTTTTTCCTCCAACAAGATGGTTAGGGATTGTTAAAATTACAATGACTATTAGATATTTTGTTCCGTGGACATGTTAAAATTTTGGAGGCCTAAATTTTGAATGCTCGACTTCCAATCATGGTGATATTGTGCTTATTCCATACAACCTCGTTGTAGCTTAGGGATCCCTAGAGAACAAGGGTACCCATTGCAACTAGAAAGGGTGGTAAATCAATGGATATTATGATTGAAAAATTGATTGATGTTCATTGTATCTAAACAAATGCAATACAAGAAGATGAAATGGTGGGAGCCTTTCAAATATCTGCCATAAAAACCAAGTTCAATGAGTAATTGTATTTCCTATTTTGTAATTTAATGGGATATCAACATATTTATTTTTAAATGTTGAATTAAAGAATTATAAATGATATTATATCTATAAATATATCACGTAGGGCAGAAACCCACAATGGTTAGTACATTTGGTATCAGAGGAAGGTATAGTAAACTAAGACCTTGTATGCACAACGCATCCATCACTATTGAATTTTTTTTAGCGATTTATAACTCATCATTTTATTGCTTTACCATCAATTATTTGATCGAAAGTCAAGTGTCTACCCCTTAATTTTAAATTTTTCCCATTTTGTGACTTACTGAGATATTGATTACTAGGACTGCAAAAATCAATCCAAGGCGGTTTGGATCGAATGCATTAGATTAATCTTTATTCGATATCAATTTTTATCCATTAGGAAATATAGTATTTTTGGGATTTTATCGTTTGTTGTTCATTATGCTATGTCAAGTTTTGTGCTTATCTACTAAAGGTTTCCAAGCCTTTCTAATGTTTTGCAAGGTATAAAAGAGGAAATAAAATGGAGTAGATGATGTGTACAATTTATGTGGATATACATGGAACTCTCAACTCATAAAACAAAAGTTAACATCCTTTAATGCATCATATGTTATCATCTATTATGTTTATTTTTTTCTTCATTTATGTTGTTATATTTTTCATTTGTATCTAGGTGAAGGGTTAGACAATGGTCCTCTTTCACAACCTTGAATGTGATTAGGAAGGTAAAATATATAGAATATCATCCTCTATTAAGTATTTTCATAGAGTAGCTTCTCGATGACCCTGACGAGTTTTCTAGGGATACTCATGCCTCTCCTCCAAGTGATCCCTATGCACAGTAAGGGATGTTGTGATTACCTACTTTTTTTGTCCGGAGGAGGTAGTCATTCTCTAGTAACCTTTGATGCTTTCTACAAGTTTGATATGGATATGTCAACCAATATATTTTATGTTTATTTTTTTATGTTGTAAGTCTTAAAGAGGTTCATAAGGTTGCTAACCATAATCATATTCAGTATTCGCATAGAGTTGTGGTTGGGGGCTGAAAAGCCAGTTTTTTAAAGAATGTCTTTTTGTGGGTAAGATTTTTAGAATAGTCTTATGAGAAATTTACTTTTGTGGGGATGAGTATGGTTGAAAATATGAATCCATAGGATAACAAGCTGGCTAATCTTGGATTCTCCATCTTGTCAGAAACAAATGTAATAAAAATTTTGTACCATAAGTAATATAAAGAATTTCAACTTATTAACAAAAAAAAAGTATTTTCATACATATATGTTGATCCTCTCTTTTTACTTTATTTGCATAAAATAGCTCATCAATTTGACCTCTTTATGTCATCTAGGACCATCAGTAGTGAGGATTTCTCCCCTACTACCTACAAAAGCACCTACCCTGGATGAACTTGATCATAGGGAAGAGTTCATGGTGCGAAGTATTTCTCAACTTTGACTTGTAACAACAAATAATACTAACAACATTTTTTATTATTTTATATATTTTTCTAACTAATAAAAACACGAAAAATCATACCTTTCAATATGGGCCAGTATAGCCATTTGAGGAAATGCTCCACCAGCTCCACGGTCTAGCTCTTCAGTAGTCTCCACTAGTGGTTTTTAGAAAAGGGGGAATGGATCCAAGTTGGTATGGAGCAAGTTCAACATACACCATGAGAATAATATGGAAACATATGGGAATAATGGAGAAAGGTTAAAAGTTTATGGAATGACCAAAAAGTGTAGGAATGTGACTAAAAGTGTTTTTGGGGATCCCTTCACAATGTATTTATAGGATGATCCAAGGTTTTTTGACCCATGGTATTTTATTTTGCATGGTATTTGTTCAAAGTTTTTTACCCATTCTCATTTTAGGGTTTTTTGGTCCTTTTGGAGAGAGTGGGGATAACTAACAATAAATGGTCCACTTCCCTTCATTTATGGGGGATGGAATAATAATGTTTTGTACCAAACTTGGTGAAATTTTAGTTGTGAAGGTCAAAATGTAGGAAATAATGGTGGGATAATGATGTATAATCAAGCTTTGGACCATAAAGAGCTAGGTAAGGAATGTTTTGTGTTAACACCATCTCTGTGCTTATGTTTTGCATCCTAATACTACCCTTTAATGCATTTCAATGTAAATATTACTATTTTGTTTATTTCAATTTCTTTAATGGATTAATTTGAAAATTTTTAAGATAGATAATTGATAAAAAAACATTTATGTCAATTTTTAGGTACCATAATTTTTCAGTACCACTTGGTACCGCTTCGACGTTCCATATGGTTGTAGGTTTCTACTAAAGAATTAGGCACATGGTTTTTTCATTTTGTTGCAACAATATTGTTCTAAGTTTTAGAGATCGTTCCCATGCCTCTTCGATTGGTCTAATATACTTCAGCAATTGAAGTGGTTAGTGTGGTTTGTGTGCCAACAATGTACACAATTCAATATTGTTGAGATTCTATTTTGATTTTATGGCCTTCTCTTCAGACACTCATGCGATGAGGAGAAGGTTGATCTCTCTAATTTTGTTCCTAATTTACTATAATTGAGCTCGAGATCATGGTGTATCACTCCTCTGCATTGAGCATTTATAATATTTGAGGGTATCCAATCCCAATTGAGATGTTTTTGTAATTTTTGTATATACTTGTTCTCATTTCAAAACTAATTCAATCAATTGTATGAAGAATAAGAGGAATATAACAAATATTTATATTTATTCCTATCAACAGTGGTGTTATTTCAATGTAGGCTTCTATAAAATAAATATTAATGGATAATTCATATTTATTAAATCACGTTTGTGGATACTATGTGACATAATGTAGTTAAGGCTCACCCACCAAAAGGAAAGGGACCATGTTCCTATAGAAATAAAGTATATATTTTCCCATATTGTTTTCATTTACATTGTAATTGAATTTGTGTGTTTAAGAATCGAATTGATATTATACTAATTTTCTCTCCATATGCAAATATTCCCCATTTATTTAATTACAAAAAATCATTTTATGCACAAACAAAATAATGCATAACTATATGTTCAATGCAAAATATTTACATAAATCGTGTTGTCATGATTATATAGGTATCACATCTATGGGCCTTTTTGACAATAATTTTCTCTTTATTTTATGTAGGAATCATTACCATAGACCAAACTGTGATTTTCTAGGTACCACATGTATCAGTCGTTTCAAAAATAATTTCCTCTCTTTATTGTGTAGGAATCATTACTATACACCAAACTGTAATTTTATAGGTACCGCATCTACAGGACCTTTCGACAATAATTTATTATTTATATTATACGTGGAGTTCATGTAGTGGTGTAGTAATCATTACCATACAACAATCCTCTAACCTCTATGTGAGACTAATGGAAATCAAGAGTAAAATCGTTGCACTCCCCTCAACAACCTCATATGTGACTAAGTCGTTATGGTATCACCCATATCACATCACGCCATCCGAGCAAATCAACAAGGTATTTATTCTTATATGATGGATTCTATTGGGAGTCGACTATTCATCATCGTACCCCCATGTGTGTGTTTAACATATTCTATGACCCCATTTTATCCCTTAGTGAGTCAGTTGGTAGATCATCTAACCTGCCACTACAGACACACTCATAGTACATATTATTAACATTGCTCAAAATATCATCATATAATATTCAATTTCATCTATTTTCATTTGTTAAGATAAATCTATTCAAATTTTAAAAACAACTTTTCCATTTAAGTCATAAGTTATGTATTGAACAACTTCATTTTTCCACATTCCTAATTCATTCAACATAATGTAATAATAATCATAATTTTTCATGTGTTATTCAATCAATAGCATGTTCAGAACAATATTCATACATCATTCATATTTTCTCGTGAGTCAACAATTATAGTCATAATATCCACCATATTTTGCTAATTCTGTGAGCAATTTATTCTAGGTTATTTATCCAAGTCACTTCAACAAGTTCCCTCAAAGTTCATCAGTCAAAATGGGGCATTAGGATTTCCATATTCTTATGGATAACTTATGTGAATAAGAATCTTCCAAACCATTTCTTATCATAGCGATCCAATCCTTAACCATTATTTATAGTTTTTGTAATTATTCTTTTATTGATTATCCTAGGGCTTCCGTGAAATTGTGGTTTTTTTAACCAAACATTAGATATTAAAAAAAAAGGAAAGTAAAAAGAATAAAAAAAACATTGTTTTAAAATAAACACCATGTGTGGTTTTTATAAAGAAGAAGAGAAAAAATATTCGCGGGGAAAAGGAATATACAAAAAAAGTAAAAAGAAATAAAAGACACAAGAAAGAAAGGGGAACATAAAATCAACACACTCTTTGTGAAAACCACACATGGTTTTAAAAAAGTGTAATCTATGTATGTGTGTGTGTGTGTGTGTGTGTGTTTCCTTGTATCACTAATCATGAGCTAAAAAGACATATAAAAAGGGGATATAAATTAACCCTAAGTGTCATATTTTTCAAAAAAAAAAAGATTAATAATACTATTATTATTATCATTAGATTAATAATAGTAATAAGTGTTACTATTTTCTAATTGTATCAATTACAATTATTACAATTATACAAATTATTTTTGGAAAAAAAGGAAAATGTTATTTTAACCTAATTAAGGAATATTTGAGGACCACATCAAGTTCCTCTCATTTTTTCACCCAATTATTGTTGAAGAAATAAAATATAAGAAATGAGAATCACAAATTATGGCCACTACATATCTATAAAGGTAGTGACAACTACAAGCAATATTGAGCAAGTTCGAACATTATAAATTGATCAATAGACAATTACAATTTTATATAGGGAAGATGGATATTTTTAATGTGTTAACAGAGTAGAAGAATTGTCAATTAAAAATTCATATAGACAAGTTAACTACTCAGACTCATGAATTAAAAAACGAAAAGAATTCCAGTTAGAATATAGAAGGCCAATATATAAATAAGGAAATTGTCTAGAATTAATAAGAAAGTAAACGGTTGAACCAGATCGTGATGGGTAAAGATCAGAAACTTGCATAAATAAAAAATGAATTAGAAGATCAAGATCAAGAATTAGGGAACTATCATCATCAAGAACAAATAAAAGAACTCCATTTACAAAAAGTTGGCAATAACATCAAGCATAAGCTAGAGATCACAAGTAATGATAAAGCATTGTATGACAATATTGAAGAAATATTTTGAGTAAAGAATCATAATAAAGTTCTACTTACAAATATCAAAAAATAAAAAATATTCAAAAATTGGAACGAGAGAATGAGTATATTGAAGAAAAACTATTGTAAAAAGAAGAAGAAAATCAACACCTTAAGGCTTATAATCAAGATCTAAAAGAACAACTTAAGAAGTTCAAGGATGATGAAAAGTTATAAGAAGAAATGTTAATGTTGATAAACAATTGTTAGAAGAAAAATTAGAGAAAATCTAGAAGGAGACTTTAAAACTGTCAATATTATAGATATTTGATAACCTATACTCAAATACCAATTAGATATTCATTAGGTGGATCTAGCTCCAAAAGATATTTCTTACCGATATGCACAAGAAAAATAGAAAGAGGAATAATAAGACTGAACTCAAGAGAAGTGAAGAATTATTGGTGAATATTCCATGTATTATTAATCAACAATAGTGTACATAAATAATACATCATTGAGAGATAAAATCGAGTTCCTAAGGAGACAACTCATGCTATATCATAAAGCAAGCTTATCAAATATAAAAAATCCCATATGTGACTAAAGCAATTTCCAAATCACTTCAAGATCTCACGAATTGGCTAGAGAACGAGTGAGTGCTAATGAATTATTGAAAATCTTAGCAGTCATGGAAATTGGAGAGAAAATCATGGAGGATGGGTTGGTCACAAAATATAGCAGTTTCCTAGTTCACTAGCTTTACCTTATCCACTGAAAAAGAAGGAAAATGAGTATAAAGGCACAAAATGTCACGAAGGCACACTTACTAATGTGGGAAGTTAATAAAGTCGAAAAAATATTATCTAGAATCAGTCAAAAAATATCCTAGGGTATTTGTAGAAAGCGTTGACCAAGTGGTGGTGTGTGGAGGCCAACTATCTATTCTAGTACATAAGAAATTAACCAAAAATGATTAATTAATTATATCCTAAGTATGGAGTGGGTTTTTGATATTATAACACCCCCCCTGAAGACTTAATTTATGGTGTAATATCTAAATAAATATAAGAATTATATACGTATATAGGGCCCAAAAAACAAGGCTATGGTAACCTTTTACAATTTATTTTGTCCAACAACTAAGAAAAGAGGCAAAACCACACAGGTAAAATCCTCCCTGAAAAAAACATCAGACTGAAATGAACAACATGTCATCACTTTATTTTTTTATTCACTTGGATGAGTTGAATAAAATCCTTCTTGTTGAATAATTTGTTGAAGAAGTTGTGAAGTCCATGATCATGTGCTAAAGAATGAATGTAGGCTCTGCAAAAATCAAGTGGAGAGGCTCCTTGTAGCTCATCATCTAATGATGGAGGAGCATTATCTGACTGCTTCTTTCTTCCAACATACTTTTATATTAAAACATAATTAGTAAAGGAAAATATATTTGTGCATACACCTTCCCAAAGAGTAAAAATCTCAATAAAATGAATTCCTTATATAACTGCAAAATGGTGAACTAGACCATATATCTTCCTTCTAAACTGATGTAGCACCTACACAATTTTGAAATGATGCTTAAGAGGCTTTGGAATATTAGAATTATTGTCATATGGATCAACAAAAACAATATTTATAGTGTATCCATGAGTATACAGGGCCATAGTAGGAAAATGACGTGCAACTGGGTAAAACTAATGGTTGAGTAAATCAGAATAGTATATGAACTTGAAATATGAACCATATATGCTTAGATCGGATCCAAAAAAGTGTAACATATTTCCATATATGTCTAATGACATGGATAACCAACCCATGAAAGATAAATATGACTTGAAGCCCATAGAAACAAGTGACACTTCATAGGAATCTAAGAAGGAATCAAGTAGTGAACTTGGGATTTGTATAGTCTTAGGATTATTCAAAGGATGGGTAAATAGTATGTATGATGTCACAAACTACTTATAATCCTTCGAAATTACTTCTAAATAGTAATCATAAGCATTTTAATTGAGTGAGGAAGAGCTACATAAAGACAAGGAACTAGTGAAAAAACAAAATTATTTGTAGATGGCTCTAGTGAACTGATAGGTGATCTATCCAAGGAAGAAACTACAATTTATGATTAAGATATATCAGAAAATGAATCTAGATAAGATAATTGAGAAAGGTATTTAACTTTAACACTCAAATAATAACTATTATTACCTTGGGACTACACATTGTGATAGTTCTCTAGCGATTCAACAGGATTATTTGGTTCATTCTTCTTTGCAAAATATGGTACATCAATGTTATTATTTTCAAGAAATCTACACATGATTCCCATTTTATTCTTGAAACTATTTTTCTTAGAGTGATTGAAACAATTAGATGAGATCCATTTCTTCTTGGATTTATTCAAGGAATTTGAACCCTCGTAAGTAGGATTTGAACCGTCATCTTCATCATCTGACTTTGGATTCTTCTCTTTCACTTTTTTATTTTCTTTTGATTTTGAATTTTTGCTTCCTTGAACTACAAGAGAATGGTATTTTATTTTGGTGCTTTTAAGAGATCCCATCTGAACGAATTTGTCTTTCTCTTTAGTAAGTGAATCATTGAATGTACTCAAGGAAGGTGTTTTCCAATTCGAAATAGAAATCCTAGTAGCATGGAAAGTTCACATAAAAAGTGAGTATTCAGGACCTAGTTTTGAAATAACAGAAGGAATCAATTAATCTTCCTTCTTCTTAGTCCCACATTTCTTGAGAAAAATAATAAGTGACTTGAACTTGGTGAATAACCCTTTCATGGCTTCAAAACTTATTGGACTCAATGAAATTAACTCATTCTCCAATTGATGTGCTCTTATCTCATCTTGTTCTCAAAAGAGAGACTCAAGGTTGGTCCACAATTGGTTTGGAGTGGTCAAACCATAAAGATGAAAGAAATTATCCAAAGAAATTGAGAAATAAAGCAATCCATCGGCTTCATCCATTCGATTATTCTACTTTTCTTGCTCAACAACAACATTTGGCTCATTCTCTAAATCCATATAGACTCTGTAGAGACGCTTACTTTGCAATAAAATTTGAATCTTCGCTTTCCATTCATGATAGTTGAAAGGATTCGTAATAATATTTGAAGGAAAATACATCTTTTTATTTTTTCTCTCTTGAATATTCTCTATACAACCTACACAAAAATATTTTGATGAAATACTTTGTAAGCTCAATAAACCTCTTCTTCAGAGAGAGATTGAATGTCCAATGCACTTTTGGAGATATAGAGTGTTGATAGCTTGAGATCCTTGATATCATGTATAGATTTATAGATTGAAAAACCTTTCTCTGATACCATGTATATATTTGATATCCTATGCTCAGATACCAAGTAGATATTCATCAGGTGGATCTAGCTCCATAAGATATTTCTAGCAGAGATGGAGAAGAAAAATAGAGAGAGGAATAATGAGACTGAACACAAGATAAGTGAAGAATGATTTGATAATATTCCATGTATTATTAATCAATAATAGTGTACATAAATAACACATATTTGAGATGAAAATTCTAGTTTCTAATGAGAAACCTCATGCTAACTCGTAAAGCAGTATTGCCAAATATGAAATTCCCCAATAGGTTACTAAAGCACTTTCCAAATAAATCCAAGATCTAATGAATTGGATAAATCATGACTAAGTGATGACGAGAGATGGAAAATATTACTAATCATTGGAGAGAAAATCATGGAGGATGGGTTGGCCACAAAAGATAGTAGTTTCCTAGATAACTAGCTTTACCTTATCCACTAAAATAGTAGGAAAAGTGGTCTAGATGTATAAGAGGATAAGAGTTACTAATCCGGGAAGTCAATAAATTTTGTAGGATCTTATTCAAAATCAATATAAGGTGTTCAAGGGGTATTTATGGAAAGCATTTCCCAAGTGGTGGTGTATGGAGTCCAACTATGTAGTCTAGTACACAGGAAATTAACAAAAATTGATTAATTAATTATATCCCAAGTATGGAGTGGTTTTGTTATATTTTAACAAACAATGGAATTACAAGTTATGGAAAATGGAACAAACATAGATCCACTCTACATCACAACTCAAGAAGAGAACAATCCATTTGAGGAACAAGCACATAAATATGTTAAAATACAAACAATAAGAACTCTTTATCAACATCCACATAATAAATGATGATAACCTAAAGGGAAAGAAAAAGAAACAAAAACATTAGTACCAATACAATCAGGCCTCAAGATAATAGTTCATCATGGAAGTGCAACATTTTACTAAAAATCAAATTAGGATGGATCAATTCATTTACATTTAAGAAGTTATGTTCAACGCTTAAAGGTTAATATTGGCACGTATCAACTATGACACAACAAAGGAAGATATGATAGTACAAGTAGATGATGTAAGTCTTGTTCTTTAATATTATTCAAGGAAAAAAAATCTCTAAATAGGAAATAAATGTTTCAAATATAAACATATAACAAATAAATAAATAATGAGATTTATAATTATTAATGAGGAAACATAATAATAATAATTATTAAAAGTTGTAATTATTAGGAAGAGTGTTTATGGCCATTTTAAGAATATGTATATGTCCATTTGTATATTTTAAATCATCATCTTATATTTTATCCTTTATCGAATATTATGAGTTTTCAAATTATTTAGGGCTTCGAAATTGTGTTCATTTTAGCAGGTATCACAATCATGTTCTACTCTCTCAAGCTTCAGCACCACTCCTTACAACCACTTCCACTAGTCCTCTCCTCTCCATAACATCATACCTCGTGTCCTTCTGTCCTATACACCACTCCTGAAAAGAACACAATTAAAAAACCCACAATATCTCATAAATGCTAAAAATAAATTTATTATTTACAAAAGAAAAATGCCCATATATATATTCTTAAAAGGGACATAAAAACTATTCTAAACAGTCACAAGTCTTAATATTTATTATTATTATGTGTTTTCATTAATAATTATAAATCTTATTATTATTTTATTTTTTATATGTTTATATTGGTAACACAATCGTTGTTGATATTCATTTTCAATAAAGATTATGATAATGGAAATGATGATGAAAAATAGTGTGTGATTTTATGATGATGATAATGATGAAAATAACAATGATGGTTATCATTTGTATATTGTTATTTTCTCATTTTTTTGGAATATTCCTTCTTTCCTTTTTCGTTATCTAAATTCCTAGAGGTTATTGTTATTTTAATGGAACTCCAATTTTCACTTCATCTAAGTTCCTCAATATATAGGGATATATATAATCAAGAATCAAATTTTGGGAAATAAAAAATGATAAAATAGCTCGTGGCTCTAGAGAAACAAGGGACGCTCCTAAGATATTGTGCAATGATGACCATGTCCATAGAACTAAAGTAAAGGTTGTTCATAATTATAGAAAGATCACCTGATATATATAAGAATTCCATAGTATTCTTATCATAGGAAGATATGCATGACATAATATCAACATAATATTTTTTATTGAGAATTTTTGCAACATAGATCTAAACCATATGCTTTTTAAATGAAACATTGGTCTACCAACATTAAGCATAGTTTTGTTTCGTGGCATAATTAAGTCTACCCGTTCCAAAGTAACACACTTATGGCATGAAGATCAAGCTTGGATAAAATAAATATAATACCTTTCCCCTGTACTTCTTCCTTATATGTCGTAAAGGTAATACCTTTCCATGGGGCCACTATTATTTGTGATGTAAGAAATTATTTTTATCAATCCACCTTTTCCATACTAGTGAAAAAATTTCTAACTCTCCATGTCAAACTTGATACACTCCCAGAGATGCACTTGCACCCACCTATCCACCCACATACGCAACCACTCCATTATTGTTAAACCACACACACATATACACACATGATTGATTGAGATATAAGTGTGAAAAGAATGAATTTTAAGGAAATTATGGTTATTCATTTTTATAGGTAATTAGATGACTATGGTTGACACTCGTTGAGTATGGTGGGCCATTCTGGATGAATATGGTTGTTGATGGTTATGTAAGAGGTTAATACTATGGTTGTGTGAGGTTTCATTGTTAATATTGGTTAACTTACATTTTAAAACAATATGTTTCTCAATGGTAAAGTTGGATTGTGACACTATTGAGGGCTATGCCACATTTCACTGTTATTAATGATTTATGTTTGATTGTCACATACATCCATAACTATGTCAAATGTGATGTTCATATTGGTAATCGATTTATGTATAATATCGTTTATATTGCTGAATTACTTTATGGTTTATGAAATAAAGTTAACTATATCATATAGATTGTAATATCCTAATGTTGTTTCTTTTTATTATAATTATATTAAGCAATATTATGATATGGTTATTTCCCATTGTGGCATTTATGCTTGTTGATTTAGCTCAGTAACGATGTCAGAAATAGGGTTAGGTGACACTGAAGTGTTCGTCTTGAGTAACTTATGTCAAGTTGATATATTTCTCAATGTATAGTTTCATTAGATCATTCATAAAGGGTTATGTCATATTAAAACATTCCTCAAGAACTGTTAGAATAATCAACCCATAGTTAGCTACCTTAGACATTAATTAATCCATTTTTTGTCTTATTTGCCTAGTTTCCATATTCCACCTTATGCAAGTTGTCCTCCACACATCCATAGTGGTCAAACTTGCTAAATTTGAGTCATGGAGAGCTTGGGAAACCTCTTGGAATCAAATTTGCTTTATTCCTAGCCTCCCTAGTGCATGTCTGCTTTTTCTGAGTTTTAAGGCAATTGGGAAAGTTTGACTAGGTGAAGTTAACTTGTTTTTTGTCCTCAACATCCTCCACTCTTTTCTCCTATGAAAAGCATGTATGAGTTGTCCTTCCACCACCTATTATCTTTCCTAATTGATTTTGCCAATTCGTGACCTCCTAGACAGTTTTGGAAACTGCTTTATGCACCCATGGGGGATTTACTTAGATTTAGTAAGCCTACTTTTGACTATATTTGAATGGAATCCTTATGCATTAGAATCTCTCATGTAATTATTTATTGTAGCATCCTATGACTTCATAGGGTTGGCTATTGTATACTTATTTAATACAGATTAGTGTTCAACTCCATATTCAGTCTCTTTTGTGAGTAATTTGCATGTGTAATTGGCAATTGTTGTGAGTGTAATTGTTCTAACACCTGGGTTCAATTTCCATATGGTATCAGATCCTTTGTAGATTGATTTCTCTCCTTCTATTGGGGCTCCGACCTTAAAGGTCCTTAGTTTTGGCAACTCCGTGGTTTTGGTGCGAAGCTTGTAAGCGGAGTTGCATCACAAAATAGTCTTAGGGGTTTCAGGGTTGGGTCGAAGCCCCTCTTTTTGTAAATAAACCATGGTTTAATCCCATGGTATTGTAATAGTGCACTTGTATAAATAGGTACTTATGTAAAGGAGTGAGGGTTGTTAAGGGTTTTTATGTATGATGATTTGATGCGAAGAAGCTAAGGCCTATTTTAGGGTTTAAGGTTAAGTCCCAGCTGAGTGCATGGATGAGCTCTGCAGCTATGTCCATAGAGGTTTTTTGTAAGAAGGTTAAGTCCCAGCTGAGTGTGTGGATGACCTCTGCAGCTGTGTGCACAGAGGGGTTTTTGTTGAAGTAAGGTTCTGCAGCTAAGTGTGCAGCTTTGGGTGATTGAAGAGATTTGCAGCTGAGTGCGTAGATGAGAACTGTGTGTTTGTAAAGATTTGAATATAAATGCAGTTCTGTGGACATAGCCCCTACACTGGGGGTGAACCATGTATATCTTGTGTTGTGGCGGTTCTTTTGTGTTGTTTCTATTCTGTTTTATGCATTTGATAAGTAGATAAGTGATAAAGTAAGATAAACTATTAAGTATTAACTTCGCTGTGAATTCCCAGTTAAGGGTTGAGCAAAAAACTATCATTTTATCTAAACTGCGAAGCTAATTAAGTGAATGTTGAAGCTATTTATTGTATGATTATTATTTGTTAATACTAAAGGTACAGTAATATCCCTCTTGTGCACGGAGAAACTTGATTCTGTGGCACCCCATAGCTGTTTCGGGTGAGTCTGCAACCTGTTCGCAGGTTGTTGCTGAAAGGGCCAACATTGTGGGTCTCTTTGTTGGTGTGAAGATAAAAGTATAAAACCGGGGTCTGCCCTAAGCCCAACAAATTGGTTTCATTGCTAGTTGAACCAGTATCTGCTTCAAGAGGGATCTATGTAGTACCTGAAGGGATATGTTCTGGAGGCCCTCAATAAAAGAAATCGGTGACTGGATCGAAGATACCTATCTGAAATTTGCTGAGCAAGAAAATAAGGATCCTCATCGTAGCTCAGACGACTTCTTGCAAAGGTAGGTTTTTACTAATAGTTATGAAATTTTATTTGGTAGTATCCACATAGAATTACACCAGTGGTTATCCAGGTTGACAGAAAGAAAGACAAACTTCAAGGAAGATAAGTTTCCTGACTAGACCCCAGAAAGAATTAATATATTGAAAAGGGTGAACAACACGATATCATGAGCTGTTGATTTCTGGACAACGCGAACCCTTGAAGCATTTGTGACGGAGTTCACCATCGAGACACATACTTCTTTTAGTGAAGATGAATGACAGTTTTTCAAAGGACCAAGGGGTAAGTACCTAAATTCCTTTAGTCTGAAAATTAAAATACTCTTGGCTGAGAAAGGAATATTGCTTATAGAATCAGACTGCTAGATTTATTGCTACTAACCTATGTTTGGAAGTGAAAGTGATTGCGACGAGCAAAGTGGTTTGCTTCACAACAGTAAAAGATACAAGAGAAATCTTGGATCCTATACCCTAGGCCAGAATATCGATTATACCCCATTAAGTTCAGAATAATCTGAATCTGAAGAAACCCCTTTTGTTAGAAACCCTCCCATAACTCAGCAGGAAAGATCTATTCTCCCTGAGAACCCATCACAGTCTGAAAGTAACCCTAGCCCGAGTAGTCTTGGCGTAGGTCAGTCTACCTCAGAAAGTACCATTCCTCCCGTTATCAGTATTCCCCCTCCTCCTCCCCCTCTTCCCCCCCTTAGATCCACTATGGACCATATGAATGATGATATCAAGCTCCCAGTCTTTAAAGGAACTTAATCAGAGGATCCAAAGCAGTTTTGGTTCTTATGCGAAGCTGTTTGGACTACTAAGAATATTATGGATCAAGATACAAGAACAGCGCAGCTGATCACTTCTTTCAAAGACCGAGCTTTGACTTGGTTTATGAAGTTTTCCAGTACTCAGAACTATATCTTGGATGATATTAAAAAAGAAATGATCAAAGAATTTAAGAAGCCTAAATCAGAGTCATAGTGTATAACTGAACTAAAAGAAATTCAGCAGAACCAAGGAGAATCGGTTTGGGACTTTGATCATAGGTTCAAAGTTCTATTGGATCAAGTTAGCTTCACTATTGGACCAAAATAGCATAAAGAATGGTTCTTTGCAGCATTATTGCCTCATATCAGGAGTCCATTGATGCAACAGAAGGTTGCTGATCAGCAAGAAGCTTTGGAAATTGCTATGAAACTTGAAACAGCTCCTGTCGGAGACAATTCTGGCATAGCCCAAATACAAGCGCAGTTGGCAGAAATGGCTTTGGAGCTTCACGACATGAAGAAGGGGAAATCTATTCACAAATAGGTTTGGTGTACACGATGTAGGACAGAATTTCATGACAAAGAACGGTGTCCTGCATTAAGGAACTATCTGAATACTGGTGCACCAAACCCGTTTAACCCTACTGTCCTATATTGTGAGATCTATAGAACAACTAACCAACATCGACCTAAATATTGCAACCTGCTGTAGAGATATGTTCAAGTACCTGAGAATCCCTACTGCAAGTTCTGTAAGTCAGTTGGACACAACAAAGATGAATGTCGTAGCTTTGACCTCATGAGAGAGAAAACCTATGATTCTTATAGGGTACAACCCAATGCACAAGGCAATGATGGATATGTTTACCATGTTAGTACATAAGGTTGAGGTAATTTCAACGGCCGTGCTCGTGGTGGTATGCCTGGAAGAGGTCGAAGCCAAGTTATTCGCTATAACTATAATCAGCTAGGACATCTTGCTAGAGACCGTCAGAACCCAACTACAACATGTTGATATTATAGAGCAGTCGATCATGTGATTGAGCAATGCCCATAGTTGATAGCCAAGATACAAGAAAGAAATGGCGCTCCTACTCAGAATGTTCAAATGATTGCTGTAGAGAAAAGAACTACCCCATCCCTTAACATTGTTACAAGGAGTGGAGCTACGACACAAGGGCAGAATAAGGAGAAACAGCCTGACGAGGCTTGGGTCCGCAAGACCCCAGAGAAAATTTCAGCCTTCAATGTTGGAAGAGAAAAAGGAACATTTATGGAAGCTAAAAAAGACTTTGCTTATCTGAGAACATCAGTAGCAACTACGCAACAGCATCAACAGCAGTTACAGTCTCAAGAAGCTTCGCTGGATCAAGTAAGTACACTAACATCATTTTTACAGAGTTGTATGAAGCTATTAAGAAATTAGACTTCTTTTAATGAGTTACAAAAATTTATTGCATCTTGTGAGCCTCAGCGAAGCTCTGGTAAAGAAAAAATTGTTAATAGAGTTAGAAGGACTGGAAGAGAAATGAGATTGCATGCTTAGATAGGAGACTATGACATGACTAATATCATTTTAGACTTGGGATCAGAAGTGAATGTCCTAACTAGGAAGACTTGGGAACAAATGGGAAAACCTATGCTTGAATGGTCCCCCATACAGTTGAGATTAGCCAATTAGCAGAAGATTGCACCCTTGGGAAGATTCCCTAGTGTACCAGTGGATATAGATGGAGTCAGCACCTTAGCAGATTTTGAAGTCATTGACATAATTGATGATAGCAACCCCTATCCAGCCTTGCTAGGAATTGAATGGGCAATAGACAATGATGCAGTAATCCACTTTAAGAAGAGATAGATGACTTTTGAAGGAAAAGGCTTGAGACTCATAGTGCTGTTGGACCCTTCTCAAGGAGAAAGGTACATAGAACCAGTCAGAGATGGAGATCAGGATGTTTTGGATCATATATACAACATCACAGCTAAAGAAGAAGACTATGTTAACCCTACTACTGAAGGAATAATGGATTGGCAGTGTGATAGTTCTTGCATGACTGACTCAGACGAAGGCTTAGAGAATTGGCAGAATCTCCTTTATGAGCTACATGGACATCGATGTGCAAGAGTTACCAATTCTCTCAGATGGCTTGGCTCACAAACAAGAATCCTACCTACTTTTGATGGCTTGACAGACCCTGAATATTTCATTGTACAATTCTCAAAGCAAGTACCATATTTACAGAAAATAGAGACTCTATATTTAGCATTCAAAACCACAGCTGCCAGATGGTGGAATGGTCATAAAAAGTATATTCACACTTGGGGAGCCTGTCAAAAGTTTCTTCACCTGAGATTCATGGACCAATCTCAGGAGGTGTGCAGCAAATTTAATGGTAAGACTAGCCCTCAAGAACATTTGGCGTAGTGTTATGAAGCATGGAAGCATGTACCTTGTGAAGAATGGGTACATAGGTTTGTACACACTCTGGACCCTATAGCAAAGAACTGGTATGCGGAGGTTGAGCTTCGCCATGATACTATAAGTTGGGATAGTCTTGTTGATAGTTTTGTGCTTACATTTTCTATTAATGAGGTTTGTCCTGCTTTGGACGCAGCTATTAGGTTGATCCATACTAAGGTGTTTGATGATAAAGAAATAGCTGAGTACCAACCTGACTGGAAGGAACAAGAAGATAATGCAGTAGAATGCTATAACCTAGCCATTGATGAAGATGATGACCCTCACAATATCAATATTCCTGAGTCAGAAGGACACTGCGAAGTACATGGACCAGCAGTCGAAGCACCTGAAGTAACTGAGCCCTTGAAGACAAGGGAAATAAACATTGGATCAGAAGACATGCCTAAGTACGCTACCATTGGAGATTATTGGGATAAAGAAATGGTGAGAAAAGTGACTGAACTTCTCCATGAGTATCAGGACCTATTTTCGATGAAGTTATCAGAAATGAAAGGAATCCTTGGTGATATCGAAGTGATAAAAATCCCTTTGAAAGCTGATGCAAAGCCTGTGAAGCAGTGCCCTTATAGGTTGAATCCGAAGTATATAGAAAATTTCAAGGTGGAGCTATATAAGATGCTCACTGCAGGAATCATTGAGCCTATAGAAGAGTCCGAATGGGTCATCCCCATGGTGGTACAAGAAAAGAATACCAAGGGAGAAATCAGAATCTATGTTGATCTGAGGAAGCTGAATAATGCTTGTTTACATGATCATTTTCCTAATTCCTTTATAGATGAAGTTTTAGACAATGTCGGAGGTCAAGAAGTGTATTCTTTCACTGATGGATTTTCAGGCTACCATCAGATCATAATTTCTCCCGAGGATTGACATAAAACAACCTTCGCTACAGAAATGGGATCTTTTCAGTATATTGTTATTCCCTTTGGATTGAAGAATGCACCTACTATGTTTTCTAGAGTAGTCATATTTGCATTTAAGGAATTTATTCATAAGTTCTTGGAAGTTTACTTTGATGATTGGACTATCTTTGGTTTATTGAAAGATTATATAGCCAGTTTAAGACTTATGCTGGACAAGTGTAGACAGCATCAGATTTCATTGAACCTGAAGAAGTGTATCTTTTGTGCACCTTTCGGAATTCTGCTAGGTCACATTGTATGCAAGCAAGGATTGATGGTTGATCCTGCGAAGATAGCCATTATTGTGAACTTACCACCTTCTAAGTCTGTTAAGCAACTTCGCACTACACTTGGTCATACTGGATATTACAGGAAATTCATCAAAGGATATGCTCAGATTACAACCCCTATGGAAAAGAAATTGAAGAAAGATATTAAGTTTGAGTGGACAATTGAATGCTAGGAAATCTTGGACAGTCTGAAAGAAAAGATGGTAACTGCCCCTATCTTAATATTCCCTGACTGGAATAAAGAGTTTCATGTGCATGTCGATGCATCTTCCATTGCTCTAGGAGTTGTATTGGCTCAGTCAGGTGAAGGTAATATCGCTCACCCTATTGCTTTTGCAAGTAGAAAATTGTCCAAAGCAGAAAAGAATTATACTATGATAGAACGAGAAGGTCTAGCTATGGTTTATACCTTGCAGAAGTTTCGACATTATTTGCTAGGATCTCATTTTAAGATGTTCACTGACCATTCTTCTTTGAAGTATTTGGTTAACAAGCCTGTGTTAGGTGGAAGGATATGCAGATGGCTGATTTTGTTTCAGGAGTATGACTTTGAGATCATAGTCAAGCCAGGAAGATTTAACCTAGGGCCTAACCACTTGTTGAGGCTCGAGTCGGGAGAAGAGCCCACTAGTTTGGATGAAGGTCTCCCTAATGCCCAGTTATTTTCCATCCAGCTGGTTGATGACTATTTTCAGGATATTGTTCAGTACTTGTCTACAGGTTTTGCACCCTTTGAGATGACAACATAGCAGAAGAAGCAGCTGGTGGTTAGAGTAGCTGAATTTACCTTGATAGTAGGATAGCTATATAAGATGGGACCAGACGAAATACTACACAGATGTGTCCTGGAGCATGAAAAGCCATTGATCTTGGCTGAGGCACATTCTGGAGCAGCAAGAGGTCATTATGCAGGAAAAGCTACAGCACAAAATATTCTGACAGCTGGATTGTGGTGGCCTACGATTCATAAGGATGCAAAAGAATATCGTCACAGCTGTGATATCTGTCAAAGGACATGCAAACCATCCAGGAGGGATGAGATGCCTCTGGTTCCACAAGTAACTTTACAAGCATTTGACAAGTGGGCTATTGATTTTGTTGGACCAATCAATCCCCCTGCAAAGAAATCTGGAGCAAGATACATTATCACAACAACTGATTACCTTACTCGTTGGGCTGAAGATCAACCAGTCAAGAACTGTAGCACTGCTAGAGCTGCAAAGTTCATATTTGATAATATCTTGTCCAGGTTTGGGTGTCCTAGATTTCTTATGAGTGATCAAGGATCACATTTTCTAAATAAGACCATTGAATCATTGACCAAAGAATTTCAAGTATATCATCAGAAGAGTACTTCCTACCATCCTCAAGCAAATGGAACTATCGAAGCCTTGAACAAGATTCTAGAGCACGCTCTGACGAAGGTTTGCAATGTTAATTGAAATGATTAGGATCTTCAAATTCTAGCAGTATTATGGGCTTATAGAACCACTTGCAAGAAGTTGACAGGCCACACACCTTTTAGGCTGGTATATGGATAGGAAGCAGTTATGCCCATGGAATACATTGTTCCTAGCCTTAGAATATCTGACTTTACAGGGATGGATGAACCAGCTATGTTGAATGAAAGGATGGCAAATATACTAGAACTAGCAGCAGACAGATTCATTGCAGGTTTCCAGCAGCAAGTACAGAAATCTAGAGAAAAAGCATGGCATGATCGACACATTAAGAAGAAGCATTTTCAGAATGGTGATCTTGTGCTCTTGTATGACAGTAAATTCATGAAGTTCCCAGGTAAGTTAAAGACACATTGGAAAGGACCATACATAGTTCAGAAAGTTACCGATGGTGGTGCAGTTCAGTTAGCTAAATTGAATGGAGAAATTTTTCCCTCCATGGTAAATGGAAGTAGATTAAAGAAGTATAGGGACAAGCCTGTACCCCCTGATCAGAAGTAATAGCAAGCAGGAGAGTCTAAGTACCAAGAACAATTGAAATTGGGTACTAGACTATAATGAAGCTGTTCTCAGAGACCTTGGGTAGATTTGTTGGCAATTCTGTCGTGGATCGAAGCTTGAAGCTATGTCGAAGCTTGTGTCAGACAGGGTCGAAGGTCAATATTGTGTCGTAGGTATCTATTGTGTCGAAGACCGTTATTGTGGTGAAGCTGAAGTTAGTGGTTGTGCCAAAGAACAAAGGTGTGTCGAAGCTTAAAATGTGACCGTTGGATTTGGAGGCGTCGGCATGCTCACTTCATTAATTGTTTGTAATGATGAGATTTGGGGAAATATAGCAGCGTGTGGACAATATCTCCTTCCGTTTGGATAGATTTGGTGTCTTCATTACACAATTATGACAAATTTGGGTCATTGGATTCTATAAGAAGACACCCGGGCCTGCGAATTTCATATTAAGCATTTTCTTGAGTTGAGCCCATGTCACCTGATCGTGAAGTCCAGGAATTGTTGAGAGAATTCAGATAGAGGGGTCTACAGAACCTTATGAGCATCCCACTTGCATATGCACCCCGCGAAGAGACTCCCCCAGCACCGAAGAAGCCAATGCAGACATGATCAACCAGAAAGAAATTTGAGGCAGAAGTTCGCTCTAAACGGAACGAAGAAAGATGAAGCTGAAAGATATTTGGAGAAGGAAGATAGTAGAATGAGAGACGGTCATAAGGAACACAGGAATTATGCTAAGGATGAAAGGATGAAGGATAGAGCAAGCCATGACAGTGGTAGAAGTAGCAGAATGGATGACGATGATAACACACATATAAGGAAGAAAGATGGTAGAAGAATTAAAGATGATGCTTACAGAGATGCAGACGGATACAAAGCTCGACAGAGTGCAAAAGGAGATAGTGGAGAAGAAGCAAGCAGCCAAAGATATCATGCACATCCTCAACAAGCAAGTTACTATCTTCACCAATAAGATTCTCCCACTAGAAAAGCAGTAGAGTGTCCCAGGATGGGACACTGGTGAGTCTTAGGGGCCTGTTGGGGCTCCGACCTTAAAGGTCCTTAGTTTTGGCAACTCCACAGTTTTGGTACGAAGCTTGTAAGCGGAGTTGTGGCACAAAATAGTCTTAGGGGTTTTGGGGTTGGTTCGAAGCCCCTCTTTTTATAAATAACCCATGGTTTAAGGCCGGGGTTTATGGTTTTTGGGTGCCCATGGTTTAAGCCCCTTGTATTGTAATAGTGCACTTGTATAAATAGGAACTTATGTAAAGGAGTGAGGGTTGTTAAGGTTTTTATGTATGATGATTTGATGTGAAGAAGCTAAGGCCTATTTTAGGGTTTAAGGTCAAGTCCCAGCTGAGTGCGTGGATGACCTCTGCAGCTATGTCCGTAGAGGATTTTTGTAAGAAGGTTAATTCCCAGCTGAGTGCATGGACAACCTATGTAGTTGTGTGCATAGAGGAGTTTTTGTTGAAGAAAGGTTCTACATCTAAGTGCGTAGCTTTGGGTGATTGAAGAGATCTATAGCTGAGTGCCCAGATCAGAACTGTGTGTTTGTAAAGAGATGAATATAAATGCAGTTATGTGGATGTAGCCCCTACATTGGGGGTGAACCACGTATATCTTGTGTTGTGGTGGTTCTTTTGTGTTGTTTTTGTTCTATTTTATGCATTTGATAAGTAAATAAGTGATAAAGTAAGATAAACTATTAAGTATTAACTTCGCTGTGAATTCCCAATTAAGGGTTGAGCAAGAAACTGTTATTTTATCTAAACTGCGAAGCTAATTAAGTGAATGTTGAAGCTATTTATTGTATGATTATTATTTGTTAATACTAAAGGTATAGTAATATCCCTCTTGCGCCTACAGAAACCTGATTCTACAGCACCCCATAGCTGTTTCGGGTGAGACTGCAACCTGTTCGCAGGTTGTTTCCGAAAGGGCCAACACTATGGGTCTCTTTGTTGGTGCGAAGATAAAAGTATAAAACCAGGGTCTGCCCTAATCCCAACACCTTCGAATTTGTTTTGCATGTTCGACATCATTGACTGGGAGCATTCTCCTAACTGAAGGGACAATTTCTGAGCTATGGATCAATCTCAGAAGATCATCTTGAATCCATTTAAATTCTTTAAATGGAAAGCAGAGATGGAGATACCGTTGAGAGAGAAAGGCCTCTACAGAGTGACTATGGCAACAGAAGCAGAGCCTAATGCAGCTGTAGAGAAGCTTAAATGGCACAACAGGAGGGATGAGGCCTATGGTCTCTTGTGTCTAAGCATATCCAGATACCTCCTTTTCCATATTGATGGATTAAAATCACCGAATGAAGTATGGGAGAAGCTTGTTTATATTTTTGGAAAGACAGATGAGATGAGGGGACATCAAATTGAAAATGAATTGATCTCCCTGAGTCCCAATAGCTTTGAATCCATGAAACTCTATTTTTCCAAGTTCAAAGCACTTGTTTTGCAACTAAAACAATGTGGGATTGAAAAGAAGGATGAACAACTGGGTTTGGCCATACTCTTGAAGCTTGGCCCTGACTATTCAGTGTTTGTATCAACCTTCTATGCCACAAAGTTGATAGCTCGAGCCTGGAAAATGCCCAGCCTTGCAGATTTCATGGAATCTCTCACACAAGAACAAGATAAATTGGTGATGATGGGCACCATCAAACCTTCCAAAGACCAAGCTCTGGTTGCTGGAGATTCAAGGGTGGATTCAAAAAGTAAGAAGAAAGCTAGAAATCCACCTGAGAAAAAGAGAGACAAGAACAAGTCTCCAGAGGAGCCTCAAGGTTCCAAGAAGAACCCCCAGAAGAAGAAGAATAAAGGAGAAATGAGCAAGTGAGCATATTGCAATAAGGCAAATCATTATAAGAGCTCCTGCATGAAGAAGCAAATAGACATGCTGACCCAACTCCTGGAAAATAATGGCATATCCCTCTAGACAGCTCAAAGAAGAGGGAAGGAGGATCAAATTTAGAAGAGAGAGAGAGATTTCATGCATTGGTTGCTGGCACATCAAGCTCACCTAGTTTCATCATTGATTATGGAGCTTCAAGAGATATGGTTTCGACCAAGAAGGCATTCACCTCACTTGACATGTCAAAAGGTCCACCAATAGTACTGGGAGATGACTCTCTCACTGAAAGTTTGGGCAAAGGGAGGATTGATCTTGACCATGGTAAGTTCAGTAATGTGTTGTATGTTCCCGGTCTTTCCTCTAACCTCTTATCAGAGTATCAGATGACCCACACAGGGTCTCCAAAGAAGGTCATATTCTCCCCTGATGAAGTTGAGATCACAGAGATCTCAAGTGGTAAAGTCATTGCAAAAGGAGTTTCAAATCACACTTCGAAGGTATACATGTTCTCACACTTCCTACTCTACTCAAACCCCTCTGCTCTTTTGATTCATGCTAATGAGGCAAGAAGGATTTGGCATGAAATATTTGGCCACCTAAATTACAAGTATCTTTATGATCTTAGTGAAAAAGAAATGGTCATAGGGTTACTAAAGATTAAGTTTTCCAAAGGAGTCTGTCAAGGTTGTATCCTAGGAAAACACCCAGAGCATAAATTTGAGAGAGCTAGTCATGAGAGAACCTCTGCACCTCTTGAGTTGATCCACAGTGATGTTGCTGGCCCATTCCCTCATATGTCAATGAGTCAATCCAAATATGCATTGACATTCATAGATGACTTTTCCAAGTATTGCTGGGTTTACTTCCTGAAACACAAGTCTGAAGTTTTTGGCCTCTTCAAAGTCTTTAAGGCTTTGGTTGAAAACCAGTCCGAGAGGAAACTCAAGGTCCTCAGATCTGAAAAAGGTGGTGAGTATGTCAACTCTAATTTTATTCAATATTGTGCATATGTAGGTATTCAGATGTATCATTCTATCCCTTACACACCATAGCAGAATGGTGTTTCTAAGAGGAAGAACAGATCACTGAAAGAGATGGCAACATGCATGATGGAGGCTAAGACTTTGCCACCAAATTTTTGGGGAGAAGCTATAAACTATGCAGCCTATATCCAGAATAGGGTGCCTCATAAATATATTGATGGTATGACTGTTTTCAAAACATGGATTGTGCACAAGCCAGATGTGACCCATTCCAGGATTTTTGGCTCAAGGGCTTGGGCTAGAATTCCAACAGAAAAGAGGAAGGCTTTGCAGCCCCAAAGCCAAGAGTGTCTATTTGTTGGGTACTCTGAATATTCAAAAGGGTACAAGCTGATCAATTTGAGCACAAACAAATCCTTCACTGAAAGGTGTGTTCAGTTTCAAGAAGAGCCCCTAGCAGCATGGAAGTTGGAGAATCCTCTTCACCACCAGAACCTTTGAATGTAAGTGAAGAGATAGTTGAACATGATGATTATGATATGTATGATAATTATGATTTGATTGCAGATCCTAACATTCCTACAAGACCAAAATGGGCAGCCAATACCATTCATGCAGCTGGAGAACTAGCTAGAAATCCTAATTATGATCCTAGGAGGACTAGATCTCAGTTTGAGAGTGCTCTGTGCATGAACGATCCTATGTTTGTAGAGAAATTATTTCTAATGATTGAATTAGATCCATATACATATGAATATGCAACAAAATATTGAATATGGAAAACATCCATGGAAGAAGAGTTCAGCTCAATCCAGAAGAGCAACACTTGGGAGCTAGTTGATCTTCCCCCAGGGAGGAAGCTATTTCAGTGTAAGTGGGTGTACAAAACCAAATTTGCTGCTGATGCTTCACCTATGAAGTACAAGGACATATTGGTATCCAAGGGATACTCATAGGTACATGGCATAGACAACAATGAGACCTTTGCACCAGTGGCAAAGATGGACTCCATCAGGCTAGCCTTAGCCATTGCAGCTTCAAAGCAATGGGAGGTACACCACATGGATGTGAAGTGTTATTTATTGAATGGAGATATCACTAAAGAGATATACATGCAGCATCCTCAAGGATTTTCTACTAACCCATCTCTTGTGTCCAGGCTAAAGAAGTCATTGTGTGGGATTAAGCAAGCCCCCAGGGCTTGGTATGTCGAGATTGATAGCTTTCTGCTATCACTGAATTTTGTTCAATGCAAATCAGATCTAAATTTCTATTTGAAGCTGATTCATGGTTCATTAATGATCATTGATTTGTATGTTGATGACCTTCTCATTATAGGAAGCTCAAAGGATGAAATTGCTTCCTTGAAGGATGCAATGAACCATGCCTTCTCAATGACAGTTTTGGGCTTGTTGAGTCAATTCTTGGGGCGCGAGATTTCTCAAACCAAAGAAGGAATAAAATTACATCAGTCCAAGTATGACCTGGATTTGTTGAACAAATTCAAAATAAAGGATTGCAAGCCAAGCAAGACTCCTTTCCTTTCAGGAGTGAAGCTTGAAGAAGCTCATTCTTCACCTATGGTGAACAATACATTGTATAGGCAATTGATTGGATGTTTATTGTATCATACACATACTAGACCTGATATTTATTATGCAGTAAATGTGGCTTCAAGATACATGGATCAGCCTCATGATATCCATTGGAGAGCAGCCAAAATGATCCTTAACTTTTTTCAGGGAACAAGGACTCATGGGATCTTCTATAAAGCTAAATCTGATCTTGATTTGATTGGTTTTATTGACAGTGATTGGGTAGGTGACAGCATAGATTGAAAGTAAACATCAGGATATGTGTTCATTCTTGTAGAAGGGCGAATCAACTAGTCAAGCAAGAAACAGAGTGCCATTGCACTCTCATCTACAGAAGCAGAGTACAGAGGAGTTGTAAATGCAGCAACTCAATGTTTATGGTTGCAGGGGTTACTTGGAGAGTGTGGCTTCAAATCAGAATACTCAACTACTATCTGTTGTGATAATCAGAGTACCATTTGAATATACAATGATCCAGTTCAGAAGCAGAGAACCAAACACATTGAGATCCATATGCACTAAATCAGACAGCTTGTGCATGATGGCAGCATTCACCTACTCTTCTGCTCATCTTCAGAACAAGTAGCAGATATCTTCACCAAATTTTTTTGTGAGAAGACATTTAGCAATCTCAAATCACTGCTGGGGATTGCTGATCATGATGTGAAGCATGGGTGATAACAAGATTTCCAAAATTTTGTTTTACAGTCCATGTTTAAGGGAGGGTTTTTCCCACTGGGTTTTTGCCTCTTTCCTTGGTTAAATGGACATGTAGTATGTAAAGGGTGACTAAGCCTTGTTGCTAGGCCCTATAATTTTCTGATATTTTACTCATAATTCAGGCTTAAGGGGGGGTGTTAGAATAATCAACCCATAGTTAGCTACCTTAGAAATTAATTAATCCAATTTTTGTCTTATTTGCCTAGTTTCCATATTCCAACTTATGCAAGTTGTCCTCCACACATCCGTAGTGGTCAAAATTGCTAAATTTGAGTCATGGAGTTCTTCGGAAACCTCTTGGAATCAAACCTTCTTTATTCCTGGCCTCTCTAGTGCATGTCTGCTTTTTCTGCTTTATTGCCTGCTTTTTTTGAGTTTTAAGGCAATTGGGAAAGTTTGACTAGGTGAAGTTAACTTGTTTTTTGTCCTCAAAATCCTCCACTCTTTTATCCTATGAAAAGCATGTATGAGTTTTCATTCCACCACCTATTATCTTGCCTAATTTATTTTTCCAATTCATGAGCTCCTAGACAGTTTTGGAAACTGCTTTATGCACCTATGGGGGATTTGCTTAGATTTAGTAAGCCTGCTTTTGACTATATTCGAATGGCATCCTTATGCATTTGAATCTCTCATGTAATTATTTATTTTCATAGCCTATGAATTCACAGGGTTGGCTATTGTACACTTATTCAATACAGATTAGTGTTCAGCTCCATATTCAATCTCTTTTGTGAGTAATTTGCATGTGTAATTGGCAATTGTTGTGAGTGTAATTGTTCTAAAACCTGGGTTCAATTTCCACAAGAACTATGTTGGAATATAGAATCCATCAATGGTTATGGAATTTTCTTATTATCAACATGGTTCAATTATGTCTATTATTGTTGTTAAGGTTGAATTAATTTCATAGGTTATTAAATTAAGTTAAATTCATCATAAAGATTGCAATATTCTAATGTTGAAATGATTTGTTCAAGGTTATTAAATAATATGATAATATGGTTATCACATTGAAATCTGTATCATAGTTCACTTGTTTAGGATTTAAACAATCCTCAATGGTAATATGACATTGTAACAAACATGTTGATATTTTTGTTTTTTCACATCGCATTATTCATGTTTGTTGACTTTATTTCAAAATGATATGATTCTACATGGTAAAGCTTCAATGCAAAATTTTGAAAGGGTTATGTCATATTACAAGAATTCTCAAGAGTAATGTTGGACTATGACATCCCTTCATAGTTATTGTAACACCACTCGTTATGGTTTCTTGGAAAATAATAAGGAGGAAGAATAAGAGGAAGGGACCCTTCACCTTCCATCTCTTTCAAGAGGAATTATGTGATCTAGGAAGGAGATGAAGGTTTGATAAATTGAAGGATTAGGTCCTCTCAGTCTATGTCCAAGAGGTTAGTTGGGAGGAGGACAATTTCCCATGTAGGGTTCATGAAGATTTTTTGATTGAGGGGATGTGCACCATGCCGACTTCAATGTGCATTTGTAATTTTATCTTATGAGTTGAGGTATGAATTATTGATCATCCTTATTTGTATTCTATTGTTTTGATATATTTATTAAATTATTGTTCCATTGACCTTCAGGAAATCAGTAAAATTGAATTGTTGTATTATTATGCAGTGTCAGGCAATAAAAAATACACATTGAACAACAAAAATTTCAAAGAAAATGGATAAAAATTGCTTCGTATAATTAGAATTTAAACTTCATTAATCCCAAAAGTATACAATAGTGTTACATAAAGGATAACTCGAATCACATGCATATGATTCAAATCTACCAACTCAATCTGACTCCATGGCTAACTAGAAGTGTCTAAATTACTATTGGAGCTAACTAGTTTAACTCGAGTTGTATGATTCAGTCTCTCAATAAGGTAAACCTATTAAACTGATGAGGTAGGTGACAATAGGCACCTAACCCCACAAAGCCATGAAATTCTGGCACTAACTGACCTGGGGGACATCTAACTGAATGTAACTGAAGCATAACTTAACTTAACTAGTTATCAACTACCAACAACTGAAGGAGGTTGGTGGGGGAGCTCCCAATGGATCCTAAATTGTAGGGATTGGTTTCATAGGTGCATAAACAAATGCATGAGCATGCATTTAGTTTCAATTAACCTCTATATGTGTTCCACACACTCTAGTGACTGGATACTGGTGTCACCAGTAACCAAAGTGGACCTGATTGTACTAGTGGACCCGATGGTACTAGTGGGCCTAATATTAATTAATGACTCCTAAGTTAGGAAAATATAATATAATAGAATAAGTATTAGCAAGGGAGGATTATAATCCTAACACCCCTAGTGAGTCCTAACTTGGACAGTTGTGGACCTTGGAAAAAAGTCCAAAAGGCACCCATTAAAATCTAAAAGAAATAAAAAATGTTGCTTAATAAACTAAGGAAATAGGGGGAAAACTCATGGGACCCCCCCCCCCTCCCCTGCTCAAAATATACAGGAAAAATAATTAGAATCTATTCATGGGACAAAAAAAATTCCTCTTTGGGAAATAAATTGCAAAAAACTTTGTTCTAATTTCCAGTAGTCGGGTTCTTTTGTGCAACAACATCCTGAAGCTACGCATGTGAACCTTTCAATTTCCTTCTAATATGATGGATGTAGTATGTGTTTATTATTGTTGGAAGATGAAAGGAATGATCAATTTCATTCTTCTGTGGGTCAATTTATTGATCATTCACTATCATCATGTAGCACTTTCCTAGAACCATGTTGCACCACACTCTAGGGAGAGAATCTCTATGTGAGAGAGAGAAACATGCTCATTCTGATACTGGAACATTGTTTTTGTTTTGTCTTCTGGGCTCCGAACACCAACCCCAGCTGCAACAATGAGCTTTTGTGCCTTTTTAGGGTTAGGATTTTGGTTTGTAATGGTTTTTGGATGTGTATCTAGAATCTCATGAGATTGAGCCTCAATTCCAAGATCATGCTGATCTTGGTCCTCGTCATATAAATTTGAAACATGTGACAAAACATCATCATAAAAAGGTAGTGGAATATTAGATATAACTTCTTGTGCTTCAGACAGTGGTAGATCAAAGAATTGATATTCTTCAAACTAAACACTGAACTCAATGAAGCATTTCCTAGTTGCAACCTACATCAAATTTTATTCTTTTGTATCCTATGAATATCCCAGTAGTATGCATTTGCTACTTTGTTATTGGAAGGCCTTTCTCTTATAAATGGGTATTCTGTCCCAAGCTTTGGAACAAAAAACTCTCAAGTGAGAGACATTTATCTTATTCCTATGCATTTCTTCTAATGTAGTGGCCCCAAACACTGATTTATGAGGCACTCTATTATGCATTTATGGATCATAGTTTACAGCTTCTTCTCAAAGAGAAGGGGCTTGGAGAAGACATGTTTCCATCTCCTTCAATGATCTATTTTTCCTCTCAGCCACACCAGTATGCTATTTTCTGTATAGAACTGAGTGTTTCATTCAAATCCCCTTTGGTTCACAATATTGTTGGAAATATATTTTAATTTTTTCAACTCTGTTTGTGTCAGAAACTGTTTCTAAGGCTAGGGAAACATGCCAACACAATCTCAAGAGTAAATTCAATTCAAACTAGGGTTTAGGGTTTTTGTTTTAAG